>MU401458.1:240002-276247 GCA_022579005.1 Poronia punctata
CCCCGCGCCCGCCCCCCCCCCGCCCGCCCGCCCGCCCCCCCCCCCCCCCCCCCCCCCCCCCCCCCCCCCCCCCCCCCCCCCCCCCCCCCCCCCACCAAAAGAAAACAAGAAAGGGAAAAGTTCAGAAAACTGCTAGTCTTATACACCTCCGCGCGAGAAAAGAAACCACACACACAAAACTCAATGCCACTCAACAACATGGCTCACCTTCCTATTGCTCCTCTTGTTATTCTTATAGACCATGGCCGGCCCATCAGGTCCATCAAGCCCAAAGCAATCTTCCTCGACACCATTCCCGCACAAGGGCGCGAGCTCATGCGTCTCCATATCACAATACAAGCCCTCGGCAACGGAGACGAAATCCGGCCCATAACTCGTGTCGGAATCACAGACTTCGGTCGCGTTATGATAATTTCGATGGCTGACGACGATTCTATCGTCGGTGGACCGACGCGACTTGCGCGGTCCGTGTCCAGAAGAACGCTTCGCGAGACCAGCGGTGCCGTCGGGAGATAGGAGCTGCGTGCCGCCGTTGGAGTCCCAGGCACGCATGCCTGCTCCGCAATGGTCCTTGCCGTCGCCCTCTTGCTCTGGTCCGTTGGGTTCGGCGTAGAAGTCGGCCCAGGTAATTCCCAACACGGCGGCTTTGATGTCGTTGGAGTGGTCTTTGTCGATCCAGGTGCAACGAGGGCCTCTGTGAGATGGGGGTTTTAAGGGTTAGGGTTTGGAAGATAGTAAAATAAAATAGGGGGTTATTAGGGTTATTAGGGTTATTAGGGTTAGTGAGAGGGATTGATTATGTAAGGTACTTACTTACCTGACTGATTGATCATCCCCGCCAGAATTTTGAAGCTCGTATCCGCTTGGATACCAATCTAATCCGCAGGTATATCCCCAATCGCCTACCCAGCCCCATTTGGTACTTTCGGCAAAGGTGGCGCTTATGTAGGCTATACAGAGGGCATCGTTATCTGCGTCTTTTTTTTTTTTTTGGTAGTCGTCAGTTTATTGAATTGCATGATATAACATCTAAAAAGGGCTGGACCGGACTTGGGAACTTACAAAACTCGGTAATACTAGACTGCTGGGTCCCCTCCTGCTCGGCGCTGAAATCGGCATAACCCCCATCCTTGACTTCCCCGCCGCCGCCGGACCCCATGAGTTCCCCGTTGTGGTTGTACGTCTTGATGAGCTCGATGGATCCGCCCGCGTTCTGGAGACCCCCGCCGTCCGACCCGTCCTTGCCTACTTGGATCCGGTACCGGGATGCTGCCTCCTCGGGGGCAGGGATCAGGTCCTCTGCAAATGTCCAGATTCCGAGAAGCGAGCCGACGACTCCGATTGCTGTTGCCATTTTTTTTGGGATGGTGGTGATGGTGGTGGTGGTGATATAAAATGAGTAAAAAGTAGATGTTGATTCTTTTGAATTTATCGGGTAAAGGATATGAGGTGGGTTGATATTTGTGCGTGTGTGTGTGTGTCTGTCTGTGTCTGTGTCCGTGTTTTGTGATGAAGCTTTGGAAGAAGAGGTGGTGAATGCCCAGTTATATATACTCGTTTTCCTCCCCTTCTTGGGTTCCGGATCCTGTGTTAGTGATGATTTATTTCCCACACCTATTCCTTGGTAAAAACGTCAATTATATTATCACTCTGTCCTTCGATGCAACTCTAGGGGAAACTTTTGCCAAACTGACGAAATGAGGATTTCTCCCAGTTGGATGAGGAAAGATGGAGGTGACGTAGGTAAAAAGGTGAGATTTCTCGTCATGGTTTTATGAAAAAACATCATGTCTTCTCAAAACGTTGCCTCCCCTGAATATGAACGTCGAACCTGGGAATCGCGGTCTCAGACTGCAGGTGAGATGACGATGTAGATCATAGGCAGACACGTTAGTTGTTGGTTTGTCCAATGTGGAAAAGAAAAAGGAAAGACTTGTGCCGCCATCCTACAGAAGGAAATATCGTATCGATTTCATACGGGTCTGAGAGGTGAAAAATGTTCTCTACTCATACACATTGCTGTGTCTCTTCCCAAGTTATTAACAGTTATACGGCAAATCATGTAAAGCTAGGTACTGTTTGAGAGAGAGAAAAGAAGCTGCTTCACCCCTGCCTCACGTGTAAGTGGAACAGCAGTATGACGCTGCTGTGCCGCGATAGACGCATGTTGTTGGTTTGTTGGTTCCTAATTATATAAAATCTCCAGCAGAAAGTTAGAGAATTAAAGGGGCACGGGGGCTTCTTTAACGTCATAACATTGATTGTGGGATTCGACATGAAAAAACATGACAGCAAAAAAGTTGTCTTCATCATACAAGGCAGGATGGAGATATTGAAAGGTGTTTGTCGATTTGGCGACTTACCTCGATTCGTTGGTTTTACGTGGATAGCTTCTTTGAATAGAGCAGGAAAAACAAGATGTTGTCGGTGGCCCCCGTCTTTCATACGAATATATATATATATCTAGTGTTTCTGCCATGCCAAACTCATATTTCCAAAAACAGCATCGCACAAAAGTCTTTTATCTCTAGAAGCAAGAGAAGAACCCAAACTATCCCACCCTCTTATTAAAAAAAAATCGGAAACCATCCACACTTCACCATGCAGGTCGTCAAGTCTTCCGCCCTCTTGATCTTTCTCATCGGCATTAGCCACAGCAAGGCCGTTGTTGTCAAGAGAGAGGACTCAGATGGCGTAAGTATCTATCTTTTTCTCCCCCGGGTCTATGAAATGGAAAAAGCGCAAGAGGAGACGGACTAACAAAAAAGATAGTTTTGCTCTAAAGCAAATAACGAATGTCTGAGTGACTCTGGTATCCTAGGAGATTGTGGCGACACTACTGTAAGTAGTTGAGAAAGAAGACAATGTTTACGCCATGGTCCATGGACACGGGTACTGATTCTGTCTCCTATTTTCTTAGTGCACCAAAGACAACAATCCTTGCACTTTTGTTAGGATCTGTGGCGGAATGGGGTTTTGCGATAGTTGGAACGAATGTACTTGAGTGGGGAGAGTGGTTGTATTGTTTTGTTTTGTTTTGTACTTGTACACTTTGGCTTTTCTGCCATGGTTTTGGCTTGAGATACTATTGTTGTTATTTTTACTTGCACCGTCTAAGACATGTCATGATTTATTGTTTTGAATCAAGTGGTTGAGTTTCCATAACATCCCGGGGGAATTACAAAAGTTATTCTCTCCGCCTCTGTCATTGACCGAGAGTGTAAGCTGAAACATCGGCACACCATGTAGAAAATGAGAAATGTAAAAGATCAGCTGTGATAACCCGGGAGAAAATGATGTTGACATTGCCGCGAGGAACTACTTCTTCTGTCCCCTAATCTACCTTGTTATATTGTTCGTCTTTGCCGCGTTCAACATGTTGCCCTTGCCGTCTTACCTCAGTTATGCACTCCACAAATCTGGGGTGTATCCGCTCGGTTTCAATCCTGTTAGTCTAATTAGGTCGAATGTCAGTGAGATGCGGTAACAATCAAGATTCACGTGTTTAAAAAGTAGGGGAAAGGAGGGAGATCGGCAGATGGATTTGTCGTGCCACTGCCACGTGCGGCACAGACCAATAAGAACAGCCAATATTCAAAACATCGAAACCAACAACCAACGACATGCATTCAGACCAGCTAAAGTTACCAAATATATTCTTTCACCTTTGATAACTTGATTGTAACCCTTGTGTCCTGTTGGAATTCATTCTTTGTCTTGGCATACGTAGGTCAATCGTGTATACTAGTAATACAATATATATGTTATTGTCAAATCCACCCAGTCTTTCCACTTTGAACATGTCCCTCCCTCTCCCCCATATTCCATTTCAACACGTAACTTGTAAAATCCCTGATACGTTCGACAATGAAGCTGTCCTTGATCCCCATCGCCGCAGCCCTAACGACACACTCGGCCTTGGCCTGGGATATATCAAAGGAGCACAAGTGCAATAGCGAAGAGCTCTGCCTCCAATCCTTCCTCTGGTGTCCTCCTTCTCATAACGGAGAGAGCTGTACATATCCTCCCGATGCTTACCCTCTAAAGCCACCTTCACATGGCGGAATCAACCCGGCCCTACTCCTATCCGGCAAATCATACAATATCGCTTGGAAAAAAACTCAACATAGGGATGACAGTCGTGTACGAGTGCAGTGGAAGATGCCCGGAGGCTTCTCTTGGGAAACCAGTATGTCTGTCTCTTCTCATCGTAGGGTACCAAGAACTTAGCAGACGGGCTGACTGGGTAGTTTAGATACGACAAAAACCGAATTCGTCCTAGAGCCAGGTAAAATCCTCGACTCGTTCCCAACAGCGCAATATCCCAACGTCAGCAAGGAAGAGGCCTGGCACTCCGTCACGCAGGGCGTCACCAACGTCATCACCATCACCTTCGCCTCGGACGGGGATATCCCCGAGGGACCGTGGGATACGTCGCAACAGTTCGTTGTGCAGTCGTCATGGGTAGAGCAATACCTGAGCACTCAGGCGACAATGACGCGAAAGGAGACATACGATAAGTGGAAGTTGGGAGTCGGCGTCGGCGTCGGAGTCGGTGTTCCCTTGCTGCTCGCTTTGACTGCCCTTGTTACTCGATTGGTTGTGAAGAGGGCGAATAATAACAGACCTGTAAATGATGGTAAACTGTCCGCTACGGGATGATGGGTGATGGGTCAGCCTGATGAAAGAGCAGGTAGTATAAAGGAATGTGAGGAGAGAGGGTTTGATCACAGATTTTTTGCTGCTCTATGTATTATATATACTCGTAGAGCGAGCGTTGGTAGGTGGCAGGTGCGTGGGGTAGCTAGAGTCCTAGACGTCACTATTGGCGCAGAACTTCAAAGGCCGGCAGTTGTTATATCAACGCGCACTGTACACTACTTACTACCCCTGAAGTTAGCCCGGACCCACCTAAGATAGACGTTAAAATTCTACTACTACCCCTGAAACAAACAGGAAGCAAAGACGAATGTAAACATAAGCTATACCATTGAAAAGATTAGGTATCGTTCATGATACAAGATGAAACAAATATGGCCAGGGGCCAGGGCCCAGGGCGAGGACACCGTATACGGTATACCTACGCGATAGCCTGATCCAGTGTCTATAAGGTAGGTAAGTTTACATTAAATAGATGATATATCACATGCCAGCTAGGCCGGGGCCCGAATCTGCGCGGTAGTATTCCCGTAAACAACCGAAGGACGAAACAAGCCGGATCGGCCGGATAATAAGGACGTTGATGGACCAGGATAGGTAGATATCTAACGTACCCGTGGGCCGTACGTGTCTTTCCACCGAGGCCTCCATGGATCCCCGCGTACCTCTAGCTTGAGGTCGACGTTGACGCGTACTCGCATACGTACCAATCTTGACCCATGAACAACATGAAATTATGTGACAGAGATATTGACCAAGCGAAACCCTATCGTTGATTTACAAGAAACCCTAGCTCACTACGACCACGAATTTAAATATCGATTTCGGACTGTGGGCGTGGGAAAGAAGATTCGGCATCGACTATTAAAGGGGTTATCCCAATCAGGGTACCATTACTTCTACATTTAATTACTATTCGCCCGACCCGCGCACATCAGACAGGCTACGAATTGACTCATTGCATCGGTCAGGGTTCCGGAGTAATCTCCGGTGTGTTGAGCACATATCTGTCTATATGCTGACTCTGTTATAGGTCTGTTCCTACTGTGGCGCAAGGCCGACAATCTGGTTTCCAGTTGCAATACAGTACGACGGCATTACCTACTTATAGGTCTCCTGCCTTCAGAATGAAGCTATTCCCGTATTTGCCACCCCGTGACACAAATTATATTGACTCGACCGACCTAATTATTCGCCACTCTTTTATCTAGATTTTTTAAACCCCCCCTTGAACCTAGTGTGATAGTAGTTGACGAGGTTCTGACCTGACAGCAGAAGCAGTATGTCATTATTTATAAACCTGCCTTGATATTCAGACTTTTGGGACTAGGGGAGGATAATGATCATGGGGGGTCAGAAAGTATCATACCGCGACCTGCTGCTAGGTCCAGTCAACACTACCAAGTCCAACGTTTAACACAGCGTTGGAAAATATACTTAGACCGTTAGTATTGGTCAAGACGTGAGAGATAGTTTACTGTCCTGGCCTAGTCATAGTATCGTAGCCTGACTGTGAAGAAAGACCGTTCAAAGATAGTCCAATTCGCACCTTCCCTCCCCGCAAGATTGAGTCATTTCGACTCTAGTCTAGACTCTACACTTTGCTTACTTCCCAGGTAAAGAGGTATTTGTTGACGAAAAATATGCGCGCAAGTCTGCCTGCGTTATCTGCCTTACCTACCTACACTTACTGTACTTATCAGAACCCAACAGCGTGGTTGCGTCCTACATACATTATCTAAGTGATTACCTACTTATGCATTGATACTTTAACAGCACCTACCTTGTCAAGCGGAGCCAACTGGATTCTCGGTACCTACATCAGGATTAGTCTAGAGTAGATGCGCCAAAACCTCGGAGCTTTTATTTCAACGTCGAACCATCCACAACCTATCAAACCTTAGGTGGGGGGGGGGGGGCATTTAAGGTTTAGACGAAACTCAAAACACCCGTTCAACATGTAAATATTTCACGTCATCGGTACACATCTACGAGTAGGCAAATGAAACGTCGGGTCCCAACTCCAACCCAAATTTCAATTCTTCATTCATTACTATACATGTAAACGTATATAACTCGTGCTACCTACTTAGCTAACAGAAAATATCTGGGCGGAAACCTAGACTCTAGGTAGAGACACGGAATTAGCTTGGTAACTACCTACTAACTAGGCACCTAAGTGGCTAGAGGTGGGATTTTTACTCACCAATCGCCGACCAGCTCTTCAATATGAGGATTGTAAAGTGAGGCTAGTTTATTCCTCACGCTTGCCCCAAGCGCCCTCGCGATAGGCAGCATCAGCTTCCACGTCCCGCTTTCCCCAGGCACCCTCGCGATAGGCAGCATCAGCCTCGACATCACGCTTGCCCCAGGCTCCTTCACGGTAAGCGGCGTCGGCCTCGACATCACGCTTGCCCCAGGCTCCTTCACGGTAAGCGGCGTCGGCCTCGACATCACGCTTACCCCAGGCACCTTCGCGGTAAGCGGCGTCGGCCTCGACATCACGCTTGCCCCAGGCTCCTTCACGGTAAGCGGCGTCGGCCTCGACATCACGCTTACCCCAGGCACCTTCGCGGTAAGCGGCGTCGGCCTCGACATCACGCTTGCCCCAGGCTCCTTCACGGTAAGCGGCGTCGGCCTCGACATCACGCTTACCCCAGGCGCCCTCTCTGTAGGCAGCATCGGCTTCTACGCCGCGCTTACCCCAAGCGCCCTCTCTATAGGCGGCATCAGCTTCAACATCCCGCTTACCCCAAGCACCCTCGCGATAGGCGGCGTCTTGAGGTGCAGTAGGGGCAGCAATAACAGTTGAAGCGCAAGCAAGCGCGGCGAAGGCGAAGAATCTCATGATGATGATGGTGGTGGTGGCGGTGTATATTGTATTTGCTTGACGTGGGGGTAAGTAATCGAACTGCTCCGTGAAGGAAAAACTCAGGTTTCAAGACTTGGGGATAGCAAATAAGAGAACGGGCTATAGAATGTGTGTTTGTTGTTGTTGTTGTTGTTGTTGCCCGAGTTTTTACCAGACAGGAAGACCTCCCCCCCTTTTATAGACAAATCTTCTCCCGTTTACAAGTCGAACCCAAAGAGTCCATCATCCCATCACTTTTTCTTTATTTTACCCCACGTTACCTATGATGTCTCTGTGTCTGTGCCTCTTGTCTCGGACTCAACCCCTCTCCCCCTCTATCTCCCCCAAGAATCTTTCTGTATCTAGCTCTCACCAAAACTTCAGGGTATCTCATCCTTGGCTCCATTTGCTTTTATATAGCTTCCTATTTCGTCCCTTGGCTTAACCCTTTCCCCTTTTCCCCCCTTCCCCCTCTCCCACGCCTAGACTTAACAAACCCCCGTCAAATTGCCTTGTTTTACGATAAGCCGCATACTTCGTATCACCGCGGAAGAAACGGTTTCCACAAATTTCCTTCTGTCGTCTATCGGTAAGGTCGTCATCATGGACTTTGAACTAAACTAGGTCATATTTTCCGGGGAAAGAAAGATCCATGAGACAGACTCGCGCCCATAACCGACTATTTTCTGTTCTTTTCTTTTCTTTTACTTTCCACTATTTCTTTAAACTATTCTTTCCGTAAAAGAAAACAACGTAGAAAGTGAATCGTTCTGCTCCTCTTTTCAAACCAAATATGGCGGATGTTCTAAGCGAACCACTAATCGAAAAAGAAGAGGGCATCGTCGGACGACAACAACAACAACAACAACAACAACAACAACAACAACAACAACGACGACGAGGACGGAGAACCAATACCTCATGGTTCAAGCGAAATATAGGTTTCATATCTCTTCAAGCCGTCACCTTGGGCCTCATACCCGCTTCATATTTCCTAGGATATCACCAAGGAGAAAAACATCTCCCTAAACTACCAACAGATGGTATGTTTCCGTTTCCGTTTTCGGTTTTTCTTTTTTTCGTTTTCGTTTCTTTTAGCTCCACCCCCCAAAATCCATCACAGCACATTTCTTTCTTTCTTTCTAACTCCCCTTAAATCAACACAGCGGTCTCCAGATCAGGTTACAAACTCACGCTGAAACCCCTCGACGACGAATTCGAGGTGCGGGACCCGGAAAACCTCAAATTCAAAGGTCCCCCGCGTCCCGAGCTAGACGAAGCATGGGATTCGCTGATATCACACATGAACATCCGCGTACGACCGCACGAGGCGCGCGAGTCGAACTATACCTCTGTCACTTTAAATGACGGCTCGGGCGATATGACGGGGATGCCGGCCGTGTTCCACAGTCTGCATTGTCTCAAGACGCTGCGACGGATCCAGTTCCCGGAATATTATCCCGAGGATTGGGAGAGGTATAAGCCGCCTGTTGAGGGGGGGATCAGTGATCATGTTGATCATTGTATTGATAAGTGAGTAACCAACCACATGCCTCTTCCGTTATTGTTCTGGATTGGACCGGACTGGACTGGACTAACTCTCATTCCTCCAAGTATCCGTCAAGCCATCATGTGTCAAGGAGACCTAGCGCTATACACCAATAAATGGATACCAGGAAGAGCCAAGCCTTTCCCTCTGCCCCCTTCGAACCATATCTGTATCGATTGGGACCATATGATGAATTGGGCTTCTGGGCGAAGCTATAGGCTGGAAGATAGATTACTTCAGAATCCAACATTAGGTGAGATCGTAAAAGCCATGAAGGCCATGTTTTCGATGAGTAAAGAAAGCTAACCTTAAGTACATAGATACCCCGTGGGACCCGAGTACGTAAAGTAAGTAGTCAGGTTGTTCCTTGTATAATAGGGAAAATGGTAAAGGGTCGGGGGTGGTTCATTGGTCAAAGCCTTTCTTGACTGTTTATCAAGGTTTAATGAGGATAGCTTGATAGTATGAAGACTAGTCCCTGATACCTAGCCAACATCGTGATGGTGAAATAAGCATATTGTAGAAAAGTAAACGCTCGTAGCTAATCGCAGGACCTGGCTTGATGAAGGACGTAGTAAACATGCGAGCAGGCTTGGACATTACGTGTATCTAGACCGAAAGCGTTATAAGTTACCAGCCTAAATCTACTGCCCCATAGTTTGCTTACCTCGATTACAGTGGAATGCCATCGTGTGCGATGCTAGATCCCCACTCGTAAACCAGATGCGCGTTTAAGGTCCGTCCCAACTTCGATCTGCTGTAGTCATGTGTAATCTGATGAGGGGAAAAACCCCGAGGCCCTCGCACGTCTTCTCCTGTCCCCTCACCAACAGGATGAGATTCCCTGTTACCCCACGAACCAATCGACAACAAACGATCCAATCTTAGTTTTCGTGTATCGGTCAGACTTCCTGGCAAGTCCGGGCTACTTTGTATCTTAATATGATTTTGCTACCGTTCAAGGCAACACCATCGGCTTGGCCCGATCGGGGAATGTACCGGTTTGGGTGTGAATTGCGACCGTTGCAGGGGACCAGAACCCGGGCCACAGAAACCCTCCGATGGCTAAGGCGGGGTGAGTAATAGCCTTGTTGTCGTTATTTGTTTGATTTGTCTGTCATATGCACTATGACCATTCTCAGTTAGTGTTGGATTTAAGATCTGACGTACCAACGCTAGGCAGCCGTTCCGACGGCTTGGAAGTTGGGGATACAACTTTAACTAGTTAGGTAATACGGGGACTGATTAGTCTTGAACTTAAACCGGCGATTGAAATGGGGCAGTGCCCTTCTAATGTGTAAAGTGACCCCCGCGTTCCCTACTAGTTATGCCGAGCCCTTCATGTCGCTGTCGAATGAAGTCCGCCGTGTTTTCCCATTTCTTTTTGCATGACGTACGGAGCCATAGGTCTTCACCTCAAAGTATGTCGATTTTGGTACAAGAAATACAGGAAATATAACGTAGTTATAACGAAAGCATGTCCTAGAAACTAGTCAAAGCGGTGTAGGTAGAAGAGTGCCCGATATGTAGAACCGATGCGAAAGAATCTTGTACATGTCCGTTTTATCTGATATTATCACGAAATTGTATCAGGAATTTGCCTTACCCTAGTCTACGTGTAAAAGTATTCCATCGCGATTTCTTTCCGGCACCACTTAAAGGGCGGTGTAGGGACCAGACTACCTAGGTAGTACCGTAAAGCATAAAAAGTTACTGCACTCAGCATTAAATATCGCGGGACTGTCCCACCTGTACGCGGTCCGACAAGCATGCGAGACAAGTGGGCAGGTTGCACCCGGTAGGACGAAACAACGCATCTAGGGAGGAATAAACGGGACCTTACATATATAGGGATCCGCCCATACGTACGTACGTGCGTTTCGTGCGGATGTGCGTTCCTTTCCCTCTAAGTACCTATAGAAGCTGTTAGTGGTCACATCATATGTGTACCCTTCTTTTTCGCCTCTTGTACGTTATCGGCGCTCAGGGGTACTTTGCCGGCCGCATGGATGCACCAATAGTTGACGTCCGCCAATGGAGAAAAGGAGCTGGACCTTGGAAATCAAGATAACATTGAGGTAGGGGGTATGGTAGGGGACTTTGGCTGGGAAGAAGCTGAGCGTTGACTATGATATAAGAGTCCACGGCGGTAGAGGAGAAGCTGGTTGGTGCAGGTGGTGGGTGGGTAGAGGGACGCTACTAGTAATAATGTCATATACTGCAGGTGCACATCGATGAAAAGGTTCTGGAAACAAGGAAGGTACTTGTCGCCTGGCTCGTTCTTTCTCTGCCACTTAATATAGCAACTATTAAGCATCCATACCGTAGGTAAGATAAGGTACCTTAGCTAAATATATCGGGTCATCATCATCTTTTGGCCCGCTCCGAGTCCGGAAATATATTGGCCATCTAAAGCAAACACCACACCAACCAAGTCGACAGCCGACAACAAGATGTGCGTACAAGAGGTAACTACCTAGGTACATACATACACGTGCCGACCTTCGTTTAGCTAAACACACCAACTCTCCACCGCGGGGCTCTGGGCAGTGGCTGCGGGCGGCCGTCGCCAACCCAACCGTGAGGAACCGAGAGGAAAACCTAGGTCAAGTACAAGTTATAGTTAATAGTGGGCAAAAACAGTGCCTCATAGTGAAATAAGTAGATATGTCCACATAAGCGGTCAAAACTTAAAGGTAGGTAGGTAAAGATTCCCTCTAAGAGAGTGGGTGATGCAGTAGGTCGTATCATCCATTTTATCTAAATAAAACACGTAGCCTTAATCTACTTGAACAGTCGGTGTATAACACAAATTACACATTTTGTAATTGAGGATATTAATTAGTGATTATGCTGCGTTAGCCCCTCGGCCCCCCCCCCCCCCGGGCCTTACGGAGCTGTGCATTATACTACTTATCATAAAGTAGTCCACCCAAGGCGCGCGACAAATAATCCGTGTCCTGGCACCTTCGCTCTCACAGCAAATTAATCCAACACTTATCGTCCATAGGCGAAAAGACAAACTGTGCTCCGTGGCATATGCGTCATCGACAAAGTCGCGTCCAATCGCGACATCATAAAAACAAAACTAAAGCCAAAAACCTGTCTGGTAAAACACCTAAACTCGAAACGCCATCCGTTCCATGTAAACAAGAGGTCGTGTAGTTAGACCAAAGAGACTTTTTCCCCACCGCAGCCAGTAGAAAGGGTATAAATCAGTCGCTATGTATCTTTGTGTAGTATCATATAATTCCATATCCCCCTTTCTCGAAGGAGCGCGTGAATTCTATTCCCAATGTATCGTTCAGTCGTAAGGAGCGTTGTAAGGAGCGTCGTAAGGGGTATCGTAAGGAATGTCGTAAGGAGGGCCATGAACCACCCCATTAAATAATAGTGATTAAGGATCGGTATGCAATATATAGGGAACGCGTGCGTCATTGTGTCGTCGCAGAACATGTCGTGGTAGAGTATTATCAAGGGAGCGGGTGAACGATGCGTCGGCCGTGGCGAAGACGGTATTAGAAGATAGACAGTACGTTGAAAATGATCGGATCGTCAACTTGAGCATTGAAATTTGGCCCAGTTTGTCGGCAGTCGGTCAACCTGTCGGTAGCCTCTATGCCTCACATTATCCTCTGGTGGGCAGGAGTAATGCTCAGCTGTCGAGAGTGTCGAAAAGCTTCCTACGATTTCCTCCCTTAGCCCTCTAGCCATTCTCTTTCTATTATCGGCAGAGGCGCCGACTGAACCGAGGAGCTGTGTCGGTGGTGCGAAAAACGCCCAGGCTGAAGGTTCTGTGGCGACGGTAAAAGAGGGCAAGGTGGGGTGGGCGGGCCGTTGTAGTAACTTGGCGTATCAGCCTTCCAATGCTGTAGCGACCCTCGTGGACGGTGAGAAGGGGCGAACGTATTCAACTTCATCGTGTTGGCTGAAGTAACAGGTCGACAATTCGCGAAACTAGAGTTCGTATCAGCATAGATCCCGTGTCTTGGCCAGAGATGCCGCTCAAATGTGTCTTCATCGCTGTGGTCTCCACAAAGGTAGGGTTGGGGGAACGTACTCGGAACCAAAATTGTGTGGTCCAGCAAAGTCTAGACTATGCTCGACTGGATCGGCCCAGGAATCCGCGAATGTGGACGCCGGGCTATAAGTCGCAATAGACGGAGAAGAGGTGCCAGGGTACTGTCCATTAAATGATAGAGGGCTAGGCATGCTACTGCCTCCACACTCAGGTACTAGGAAAGACGCGCCTGTGATATCCGAGTCGTCGATACGTATAGCCAGGCCGGCATTTGGGCCCGCCGGCATCCCAGAGCTACTGCTGTAGTATACAGTCGATGTATCGGGCGGCGTGTGAAGGCCAGTCGCGTGGCAGTCGCGTGCTCCGTAGTCCGATGTTCCGTAGTCCGGTGTTCCGTACATGGGAAGGGGCGAGACGGATCCGGAAACCGGTGATACCAGCTGCGAGGAATTCGGGAACTCCAGGCCAAGTCCTGAGCGGAATGGCCTTATGATGCTCATGGGGAATTCCATCAATGCCAGAGGGCTAGGAGCGTCGCCCTGGCGTCTCGAGGCTGGCATCGTGGCCAATTGCCGTTCAATATCCTCGACGGGTTGGATACCCAAGCTGCCGATGTAGCCCGCGCCGATCTCCGGGAACAGACGCTCCATCAGCATGGCCGTGGCGTAGTAGTGGGCAATTACTAGCAGTACACTAGGCGTACAACCTTGGGCACCGAGGCATGTCACCGGCGTCCAAAACAGCCAAGTCCGTAGCGGGCGTAGTCGGTCGAGCTGGTCGACGAGTGCCTGCGAGGGGCTTACTTTTCGAGCACCCTTCAGGAAAGACGCCAGCTGTTGGATGGGATGAGGGTCCTCCTTGTTCTGTTTCATGTACGTCTCCACCCTCGCTAGCTGGTCGATCATGCGTTGGATCGCCACCGTGCCCTCCGAGTGCAGCTCCGTCGACTTGTGATCAGCTTGCGCCGAGACAGGAGGCGCGACGCCCAACGTGGTGGTGCTCTTGTCGATGAAATCCGCAAACTGGGATGCCTTCTTCCATGGCCCCATTGCGCCAATGATCTTTGATGACGTTAGCTTGCTGGGCATCGGCTACGGCCTTGTTTATTCTTATCTTCCACTTACCGACACGGCGCCGTCCATGAGCTTGGTCGAGTCTCGCCTATTATATGCTCGAGTTAGTAGGCTGTCTCTCGGATTCTTGTGTCCTGGGCTTTCCACTTACCAATGGCTCCCCTGCCAGGACAGCACGAGGGACGCAGCCAAGATGGTATCCAGTTTCTGACTTGAGAACTGCGATATTGCCACCTGTAACCCTTTCAGGGCATTACCCCGGTGCTCATAAGCCCTGTTGCCCACCGCCGCACAGCCGTTAAGGAAGGCGATATGCTCAGCCGAAAACGCGAGCAGGGCATCCATCACATAGCTTTCAGACGAAGCCATTGCGAAGATCCTACATCCATCCCCGTCAGTTGTTGTGATAGAACAGAAAAGAGCAGGACGAAACACTCACGGAGGAAGAAGCCGCGTCCACAAGGCGAACGTGTTTGCGCCTATGGCCTCCAAGTCGCTGTACGTGCTCGCGAGGTAGTGGATGAGGCGGAGGTCATCGACAGACCAGGACTTCGGATCCGAAACCGGGCAAGGCAGCACATGCTGAAACGGGAAAGCCCCGGATGTTTGCCATGCCGTGATATCCGCTTCAATTTCCGCCGTCCACATCAAGTCGAGCCTGTCATGCGGCGTCGCTGTCGCTGTCGGAGAACTCGTCGCCAAATTGTACGGGCATTGCACCTTGTGCTTGGTGCAGGCCGTACTACAGAGTATTAGTCCCGAATTGGAGCAAAAGAGGTTTAACAGAGGACAAACCATTGGGGGAAGTTTTCGTCGCAACGAATGTGCCGACGTTTGCTAGACCTCGAGAATCAGTCGTGCTTGGTCAGTTTCCGCTCGATGAGAATTATTCCATACCAGTTCTCGCACCCGTTGCGCGACTTTGTGTGACTGGAACAAAATCAGCACATGAGATTCTGTTAATGGGATGATGATGGGTTTTACGTACCTGCGACGAGAGGGACCACCGCCTGGGCCAGCCATTGGAAAATTAATTATGTAGTGTCTAAATACTACACAAGTCAGCAGTCGGTTCAGGCCGCTAGCGGCAAGACCAGTGAGGTCGGCCAATGGTCGAGGGATAGGCAGACGCAGTGTCCTTTTCTCCCAGTTCGACGGGGTTTGCCATGCAATTTGACTTACAAAGACACTACCGCGTATGTGCGAAAACGAGAGAATAATAGGAAAAAACCCAAAAGCAGGGTCGACAGCGAGTGGAAAGTCGATTGTCTGCTTTTGAGCTTGTTCAAGCGACCGAATATATAGTTTGGGGGGAGCGAGAGTAGTCAACGAAGCTAAACAGACTTTACTGGCTAAAATACAGTAACATGAGGACGAAGAGTAGAGGCTTGACAATAACCGGTTACCGGAGAAAACTGGCAAGCTGATACCTAATATAGGCGCGGGGTTGAGTGTCGGATTCGTCCAAACTCGCGTTTGTGTGGTTTGAAGCTTCCGCCCCCGCTACTGTGCGAATGTCCGGAGGTCCGGCTTTACTCTGTTGCCGATTCTGCCGGTGCCGAAAAAAAATATGTGTTTAGATTGTGCGTCTTCTTGACGTACACCTAGGTTTTCTGTTGCTGATAGAGCCACGACGTACAGGTGGACTTGGTTCTTGCCGACGCAGAATCTAAGGTTCCGTCGATGGTTCTGCAAACATAGATAGAGCTTCCGTTCCCGATGCGGTCGAGGTAGACTATGTGCTGACGACGCAAAGCAAAAGTACCTAGGTTTCCCTTGATTGTTCTGCCAACATAGACCAGTTGTTCCGTTACGATTTCGGGCGACCTAAAACCTAGTTCTCGGGCCGTGCTGGTCGTTGATTGCTCGTTCTTCGGCTGCTGCGTACGTGGTTCTGGTGGCTAGAAGACAAAGCGGGTGGGAGTCGAAATGGTGATGAGGCTTTGTAGATGCAGGTTACGAATCTAAATCTCCAAAACACAAAAAAAGGTTCAAGCGAGTGACAGGAGTCGACGAGGACTTCCTAAGAACGTGCGTTAAAGCGAAGGTGAGGTGTTGCAACAGCTGCAGCGCCGATTTGGATGTTGGTGAGCGATGGGATGTAGTTTACAAGTCATGATTCGAATTTGAGGGGGTTGCGAGTTTGTTATAACACCTAGCCTACCCCTGCCGCTTTTCCAGGCCCAGCAAGTGGACGATAGAGGGCTGCGAGTGGGAAAGGTACAGTATCTAGACTTGTACACTACAGTCTACGAGTACGTTGTACGTGGTACCAAGCTATCCCACCTAGGTTAGTCTAGTCCCTGCCTGCCAGCCTAGGAAGACACAGGCATCTAAAATAGCCCTTGTCTACGTCCACCCCGCGGGCCTACAGGTAGGGCGTCAGAACTACGTGCTTACGATTTTCAGTACCTGGGTGACCAACAATTCTAATACAGAAATATTTATACCATCTCAAATACAATCATAGTGTAAAACATAGCCTTGGACCCGGTCCACCTCAATATGGCCATCACAAAACGTCCTGTAATTGAAAAATCTTCTGAGCCTTTTCATGAAACTGTGGTGGTGACCAGGAAAAGGTGCGTTGCTAGGTACTTGCGTTGCGCTAGGTTTTCTGTGTGTACTGTAGGGGATCGGCCCACACAGTGTACTAGGTATGCTGACTCCAGCGTCAGAGATATTGACCTGACACAGTACTTTATCCTGCCCAGCAAAATCATGTCAACTCTCTCAAGTTTCAGGAGTGGTTGAATGAATGCCCCGATGCAATATATAAAAAACGCCATCCTACGTATTTGTACTGTAGGTAAATTTCGCACACTCGGTCTTTTTCTAGACATCAGAGGCCTCGAGAAAGGAGAAGGACGTAGGCTTTGTCCTCACAAAACAAGCAAGTCATATATGCAAAAGCTCATAGTCTACACTTGTAGGTATTCCACGTACCTGCCAGGACGTTCAATCAATCAAGAAACACCTGTACCGAGCCAAGTCGGGTCAAAGCTACATACCTCTTGTGATGCGCTAGATGTGCATACTTGTAGGAGGTGGTGTGTGATTGGCAACAGGAGGCACAGAAGGAACCCTGTAGGTCAGGTACTCACCTGTTCTTCCTACTCTGACCTAAGTAGGTAATCTACGATATCAGAATGGCTTGTTACATCAGACCATGATTTAAGCGATCTGATATGTGCATATATATAAACATTGATATATTTGAATTGCCAACTTAAAGGTACCTACCTAGTAGTCATCTATTTTAGCCTCGTTGCTATTATATGTACGTCTGATACATATATGATATTATATTTATTATATTAATTTTTGTAACTTGTAGTAATTGCCATCCAGCGTAGTATGCACTTAGACCCAGCAACATCTTTCCTTAGCTAAATCACCTACTGCAAATGTAACTTTTCAACTTTTGTGTGTAGCCGGTGTTATGTTTCTTTCCCGGGTCTTGTGCTGTACTACAGCCTTAGCCGTCTTTTATTCCCCTGTTCTGTTTTTCTAAGCTTCGACGAAATACAGTTCTTTTACACTTTTCTTGTTTACAAAACTTGAAACAGTGTCCAGTAAAAATAAGTACCCTGTAATACCGCTATCTAGTACCTACTTGCTTTTACTCTCATAGCGGAATATTTCGGCCTATGGTGACTCCGCTGAGGCGAAGCTACTGGCGGCTCCATCGGCATGATCCTCCTATATTCCCACCCAACACTCTGCGTTTCAGTAAAGCTATACTTTCCTAGATTTATGCGTTTCCTTGCCCCTCGCCTCGCAATAACAGCCGTAGTATCGGAGCTAGGTATACATCCCGATGCCTGTTAGCCACGAAGCGTTAACAACCGAATGACTAAAAGACACGATGTTGATAGACGGCCGGCCAGCCGGCGGGCTCGAGGAAGCGATAACAATACCTAGGTTAACTCACATTGACTGGTCCCTTTGTTTACAAACGCTCGGCGAAGTCTACTAATTGCGGCGCATCGACCGCTCTTCGGAGCGGGCAAATAACGCATCCCCAGGTTTGCCGCTTTGGGAATACTTAATGCTGCAGATTCCAAACGCGCGGGTTCAACTGGTTGCTCGTCGCTATCTTGGCACTAGCTCACAGGCGAAGATGGCAAGGTTTTTCGGGCGTCACGTTATCAATTAGCCACGTTGTATAAGTAACCAATCTATGATGCAAATATGTTGACGAGGTAAGTGTAAATTTCTCGAACCTCCGGCATCATATTGCCGGGTGGGTGCACCGCTCGATCCTACCTAACGCCAGATATCTGACGCTTCAAACTGTTGCGCTAATGGAAAGTATCGCAGATGCTGCGATCTGTCCTAGGTTAGCATCATAATAGGCCTGCGTAGTGGGGCTCTTTACTCAAGTAGGTATGCGAGATGAGGCCGGACAGGGTAACTACACACCTAACCAAATCGGCTTAGACAATTATACGACAAGATGGTCATCGCGGAAGGGTTTTTTTTTTTTTTTGATGTCATGTTTACCTGCGGGGAGGGTAGGTATGCCGTACAGGCGAAATGTGTAGTGCCTCGACCCGCCAGCTGCTAGAGCTGTCGTCAGAACATATTTCTAATAAATACCCCCTACCTCACTTGTCCATAATAAGGGACTTGTGCGTGTAATAGCCAGATACCAGGTCACCATGACATTTGCACAAGAACCTCATGTCACTCATAGATTAACGTTGTAATTGCATATTTGCTGCTTGAGATTCTGTTACACCTTGCAGACGAGTCAAGGACTCGCATATGAAGCTATATTGAGCTAGATCCTCTTGGATGATTTGACCAGAGCTGGATGGTATGAACCCAGGTAGGGTCCTACACCGACGCCTTAACCAAAGCTCAGTAGGGCTTCTCATCTACGAGTAGCTTTCCACCCAGGCTGCCAGGACCTTCTCCAAACTTGGTATATTGGCAAAATAGTGGGATTACGTTTTCTCATTGTCTACACGTATTTAGCAAGAATACATATACTACAAGTACCCCCGAGGCCCCAACGGCGCGCTGTCTTTCATAGCCAGGGGTTGCAACAACTCAAAGGCTACTTATTTCGACGTCGTCCAAGGGTCCTGCTCACCGTCACCCATCATCACGGTTCCCTTGCTCCTCTCAGTTAGACTACAAAATGGAGCCTTTGGGCTGTGAAGACATGAGCTAGGTAGAGTATGGGGGTAGGTACTTCAATAGGTCGAGCATATACGCAGTAATTATTTACTCACGTAGGTACTCGGGAGGAGTAGGTATATTCCCCCTCCCTTCCTCCAAGCCCGGACCCCTCCCATCTAACCGAAGATAGATGTTAGGTAATACACCAACTGACTAACCTACTCAGGTCAGTCGATACCCCAGGACCCCCAAGTCTTGGAGTTCTTACTTGCAGGGGTATTTGTACAGCGATCCTCAACGCACGTTCTCTATATGGTTGGCTGAAACAACAGTTTCTCGTGTCCATTATTGGTATGTGCTCCAATTGGGGTCCCGGATCTGGTTGCGAATTACCTAGCCTATCTTGTCGCTTTGATAACATGGGACCGTAGGAAAGGCTAAGGTTAGGTACATTTCACACACAAAATACTGTACAGTACATGGAATACCCTCTTAAAATATTGTGTATATGATTATACACGCGTGTTAAGACGCTTTTTACTGCCTATCACGCAAATTATATAGCATGATAGATAACAATGCGAATACTTTCTGGTATTAATACGACTTACGAGTATGTTCTGTACATGGTGGTATTTAAATAGGGTGAGGTTACTAGGTCGTAGCCGGACAGGGTAGGTACTAACCCCCCGACCTCCGGGTCACCAATCCTATAACATCCCGGCTACTCAGGCAAACTTATTATATGCAGATACATGGCTCCTGTAACTACGTGTATAGGCATAGGGCTCTCATTTGCCAGCACAGCCTCAATCGCCCAAAGCGTCCCCAGCCAGGGCCAGTGTTTCACCAAAGTCACCTGCTCATAAGGTACACCCTTAAAATGGCCATGAATCGAAAAGAAAGAGGAGGCCTGTCATCACCGTCGTCATCATAGTCTCCAGAATATAGGCCGATGAGCAAGTGCCTATACTTATGGGTACATGTAGAAACAAAGTCATGGCTTGAAAACCGCATTGCCATGACGGAACTGTCACCAACAGCAGCCAACAGAAAATGGCTGGTAAGTAATAGCAAATGGCGCTTATAATGATAAAGTATCGTCAAATCAATTCAACTACACATATATATGCAAGGTGCGCAAACCTTGGTGTATGGGATATGTACCTACCTGCTTTGCCTGCTTTCTAAGCCTAGCGCTCTTCAAGTCGATTTTTTTCTCTGTGTTTTGAGCAGATACAACGTTTCATGATCTCCGGTATCAGTCACGCAAGTTGGGCTCTGTCCACGCCGCAACAAACATTTATACTCTAGTTTGAAGAGATATCAATCTGCCGCCGAGGCCCCCACAAATGAGCTGCCCAAGGAAATCCCAATAGCGCAATTTGCTTGGGTAGCCCACCCCTCGTCCCAAGAATAAATTGACGTTGATTGCAGGAATAGACGATCGCGCAAAAAACCGTTCCACTTGCCGTTGACGCGCTATTATACTCAGTAAAAGTTCGGACGCTACATTTTCCCAGTGGCTCTTCCCTTGGAGGTTACAACGCCGCAGGACTTGCTCCGGACCATTCATAATTGTCGTTTGATTTTCTTTCTCCAGCGCACCTTGCTGCCACGTATTATGCACAATTCACACTTCCCTGAAGCGGTTGGTCGACGTTGTTGTGTGTGTCGCCAGTCACAAAATCCACTTGGGAGCGCGCTGCAAAAGCTCTTGCAGAAGTTTATGCATTGGGAAGAGGGGGTGGGCGGTGAACGAATAATTTGCAGCGAAAATTGTGGGCTGGATCGAGGCCAAGCTACCGCTGGGAGCCTCTCGACTTTTTGATTCGCGACGCGGGCCCTGGTTCTCTGCAAGACATGCCTCAGTACCTTACCAGTAGAGTACATACGGTATTGATGGAATCAAGTCCATAGACTGCAAATGGTTTCTTTTACTCTTAGCCATCACACGTCGCCCTGCATATTACCTACCTCAAGTCTTCCGCCCTCGCCCCGAGTCTATCACATCGTCTCGCCAGTCATTTCGTTTCCATATCCTAATTCTCCATCCGCTCGACTTGTATCTAATCAATACTACGAGTAACATCCTACAACAGTTCAGAACAGATCCCAAGGGTCGTCGCTGGATTGACTGGCTGTCTAGCGTGGTGTAGGTGGATGATTCTCACAGGGACCCCATGTTGGCTTCTCGAAAAATCTTACCTTGTTTAGCCTAGTGCTAGCTTGGGGCCAACATGTACATGTTAGTGGAAGCTTAGCAGCAAACATGTAAATGCGCTAGAAAGAACCAGTGTTTTTCGGTATCCTGTGGGATGATAGCTGAGTAAGAGTACATATAAGGTACTTCGTCGAGTATCGAATATACATGCTGCAGCTATGATTATTCAGCAAAGGAGCAAATCGACTTGGACTAATAAATGCAAGCAACCGATTTGCTAGGAATTTGGCCGGTTGTCGCTATATATAGTATATGGCTTGACGCTAACGGCCACTAAACCCAGCGAGTTATCGATCAGGCAGGGTCATGCTCGCCCCAACCTTTCTTCAAGTTGGAACTTGTACGTGTACACTACCTACCATGTTCCCCAGTTCAGACGCCAGTTTACAGGTGCGACCGAAATGCAGGACACAGCGTACGTCGCTGTTTGTCAGATGGTCGGAAAATATTATCGCACCCTTCACCATTTCCTGCCCATCCTGAGTCGCTTACATTGCCGGCCAGGAAAGAGAAACACACCACTTCAGAGCCAAAAAGAAAAAAATCCAAGTCGTTGTCCCGTAAACGCACACTCAAGATTACAACTAGCCAGAAGTCACGTGTTGATGGGTCGTATTACACATACGTCTACGGAGGTACACTTGGAATTCTCGGCTTCCCAATCAGGACAGCCGGAGGAGAAAATATAGGGTACTATATATGACTTTGATACGTGTGTGTGCGGTTAATAGTATTGTGCCATGGCAACGATCCACAGGTGGAAAAGGTGAAGTGCAGCAATTCGAAGCGATGGGTGGACCGACTACCTAGGTACTCTCCTCGGGTAAGTCTGCACCGACAATGCTAACCTTAACTGCTAGCCAGACATACCGCTATACCGCCATTTCCCCCAACATCACCATCTCTCGTACGAGACGAAGAAGAGTGTAGTGAGGTGTGGATTCTGTTCCACGACTAACACCCCTGTATGGTATTTCAAGACAAAGAACTGACTGAACATCGTTCCAATCCGAATCCTCGGAAGATCAATCATACTGCCCTAATGATTGATCCAACTAGACGGCCGCTGGTACACCTACGCTAACACCCAACAGTATAACAATGAACTAACAACAGCCAGTAAGATGTGGACGAACCACAAGTCGTTCATGTACAAAACAAGTTCTTGACCAGCGATCTCGTTAGCTCAGCAGCATCCGTACGACGATTCGGAATCTCTCGACCACCATGCCGATTATTACAAGCACATGTTCCAGTTACCATTGATCGTCGTGCTCCGAACTCGGGATTTCCTAGAGCTCGTTTGACCGAGATCGCCATACCCGGGCAGGACCTTGCCGTACGTTGACGTCCTGGACCAGGTAACTGTCCTCGGTTCTGTCAGCGGCCGTTCCACGGAACAGAACGAGTTATATACTTGCGGATATATACGCTTTCTATCTTTATCTGGGTAGGCGCACTGGAAATAAGACCATCATATGAAAAGATACCCCGTGCCGCAGTGGCACCGACGCCGTGCCATAATCCACCCTTGCGCCGTGCTCGGCTCAGTAGATGGCCGGTATTAGCTACCTACTCGCCTGCCATGTGGGCGGCCATGCAATATGCAGCCTGCAATTGCTTATTCGAGGGACTCTGAGCCTAGTACAGCAGTTTCTGCACATAGACATTTGACATCCAGGCCGTTCAGTCCTAAGGTCAATATTCTCAGCCTGTGAACCAACCGACACTACAAGCAGTCAGCCACATGTCTCACGGGTGCAGGTCCCAACACCGAGAACTATAGGGTAGCTGATTCCTTCCTGCAGGTTGCAGTAAGAAAAAGACACACAGATGCAAGCCACACCCAATGAATCGGGTCTCATCTATCAAGTTCTTATTTTATCGCCTGGATTTCTTTTTACCCTCATCTCTAAGAATAGGCCATATATTACCCGGCATGGCAATACCGGCCCATTCGAGAAGACGCGCAGCTGGGCAACCATCCATCTCAAGGCGACGGTAATAATTAATAAGCGCCCACCCAACCTACAAAACCCTTGCGTCACTGCGTGGTGCTTTTTCTGCCGTGACACGACAGTTGGTGAGCCCCACCGGCCACCGGCCACCGGTGGTACAGGAGGACGCCACGGATTCCCCATTACCCCTTTTCGGTACCCCCAGTGGGTAGCTCAGCTCCCTCCGTCTATAACCCGGAAGGACACGCACGGCTTCTTCCACGCGGAATGGGTAAAAAACGGCCGAGTAAGGCCGAGGTAGGGGCAAGGGCTTGGTTTCATATCGGACAGTCAGTCAGTCACGCATTCCCGGTTGTAAACCCGTTACGAGATTCACATAGGACATTATTACTCACGATATATAGGTTTTACCTGCGTTTTCTTCCTCGGCCAAGATATTATATTTAGACCTTCGGTAATACTTGTACCCCTGGTTTTCACCGTACATTCTCAGGGATGTTGACCGCTCTTTAGCTCTGACCGGGAGCCTCCCGAGTATGTCTAACACTACCTCTAGGTATGTATCACCTATCCCGGGCCCGAAGAGGCTACCTGGCAAGATATATATGTGTAGAACGCTGTGTTTTGTAAGACATCCTCTATACCGCCACAGGCAGAACAGGCCTTAAACATCGCACCTACGGATTCTTTTCTTACAGTAACCGTTAACCTAGTAGGTAGGTAGTTAGGATGACTATCTAGTAGCTTTTATTTTCGCCTAGTTGTACATATGTACATGCTTCTCATCTGTTGACAAGGGAGACATACCCTTTGTCCTCTCTCAAGGAGCCCTTGGAAGTGAAGTGAAGGGTAACACCTATCAGGCTAGGAAATTCTGACTTGTTGTAGGTGTCCAGACGTGCTCTGCCATGCGCCTCAGCCAGGTCATTAGCTTGGCCCTATAGGACTCGATGAGGTTTCATGTAAGAGACAAGCAGGTTTGATCAAGATATCAAGTAAAGAACAAAGAAGACCTAGGACTACCTACTTACCTAATGAGCCTACCTCTCTGGCTGACGTTGGATATTTCTTACCCCGTAATATTACATAATACCCAGCCCTAAACCATTGAGATTCTTGTTGATCTTGCATATTTGTTTACTTATCTTGGCTTATTATCCATGTACGTACGTACGTATGGTACGTACGACACTTAGGACTTTACAATTCGGCCCCGGAAAGACCAGAGCTGCTATAGGTTAAGCCTTCTGCGGAATAGGACCAACAGGTAGACACTCTAGTTTCGTCTTACTTACTTGCGTACCTACACCACGTTGATCGATCTAAAAGTGTTTACTATGTCTATGTCACGGGTTTCCGTCTACTCCTATCAAAACCTAATCTAAGTAACAGACAACGTAGGGCTAGACTAGGTGGAAGTAACGTTATCTTCCCCACGTGATATACCTACAGTACCTACCCATACACGTAGCTCTGAAAAGTACCAGTTAGTTAGTTAGTTGACCTATTATCATCAGCCAAAAGAAAGCAGAGGTTGGTTCTTCGTAGATAACTAGCTAAAAAAAAAGTTCGAATTCTAACCTGATGATTGGGTGGGAGTCGGACGGGATACAGGTAATATGTTGTCTAGGGAGGTTTGAGGCTGGTAACGGGGCCCGGTGCCATGGCCCCCGCCCGTTCCTTCACGGGTATGTATGTATTTATTCACACACCCGGAACTAAGACCAGTCCTATCTAGTTCTGGATATGTGTACCTAGGTTAGACAGGTAGGTAAGGGAAAAGGGAATATTTTTGTTATCAAATATAAATCAAAACCATGCCGTCGATCTGTACCAAGACCGTATACCGGGTGTTCTTTTTTTTCTCCGTTCTTTTCCATTCAAGGTTACCATTCCTTGGTGACTGGGAAATATGTCGCGCACGCACAGGGGTAGGTAGGTAAAAGTAAACAAATGATAATAATAATAAAAAATAGAAAATTATCACCAGTTTTACAAGCTTCCTTCGAGTACCCTACGCTAAGTTGGTTAAGTTAGGTCAGGAGTTTCAAGGGTCCACTACTTACCTACGGTAGTCAAACCGGCTAACACTGGAGCCGCCGCCATTAGAGGACTCCAGCATCCGGAAGCGGTAATATCTTTCAAAAACTTCACCCTGTTGAATCTGTTTAATGTAAGAAATTAGGCAGGTGAGAAGGAGAAACAAAAGAGCTAACCTCCTAGGCTAGAAAACTTATCTACCTACCAAAGTCAAGATAGCTACATGCCTTTACTGTAAGTAGGGGTTGTTACTAGGTTAGCAGGGGTTTCCGGGGTAGGTAGGTAGGTCTTTCTCTACAGACTACTCGTACCTAGCTGAAGCATAAGAATAGAACAGAGAACTAACTACCTTGTCTACATACCTAGACTAGGACTAGGACGAGCGAGTAAAGACTCGGTAATCGCGCCATTCTCTCGCTTGTCGGAAAGGAGCTTTTCAATCATCTAACCTAGGTAGGTATGTAAGTTGCCTACCTACTTGACAAATATTAGCTACGTTAACTCCTTCAACGTACAATAGAGACTACTCGTACCTACTTACTTGTACAGGTCGGCAGGACCGACTGCGCTACAAGATATACGTGTAAAAAGACCTACATCGTAGCCAATTGGGCATTTCCCCTCTACAGGGAAAAAGCCTCCCTGGCAAACCAACTGGGTCTAACGAAGGATTCTTGAGTAGGACCGCGTTCTGTGCAGCAGTTACTTAAGTTAAGGAGGTTAAAATATGCCCGACACACTTCACTTCGACTTACCTTGCCAGGGAATAGGAGTTGAGACCTACTACTGCCTCTTTTTGGCAGATGGGTTCTTTAAAACTAGAGGATTTTTTGGGAACAACCAAACCCTTGTCGTCGGCAATAATATGTGCCGTTGCACTGCCACGATTGAAAAAGTTCTATAAGTACTAAAGTAAAGTTGATGTATAATTCGTACCTACTACCTAGCTTGCAGTATCCCGTTGCATGAGGACTTAGCATTATGCATAGGTGTTAGGTACCTTATGTACCTATTATTGTTGGTCGTTGTCATCATTCAGCTTCCATCTCGCCCACCCATTCATTTATTCATTCATTCATTCATTCATACCTAAACCTATCCTAAATTTTATGCCTCTTACCCCGGAACTTTTGCCCTTCCTGTCATTACTCGTAGGTTAGGTAGGTATTGAGAGGTTTGGACGCGCTCAGACGGCACCAATGTTACGTGACTTGGGAGATGTACCCAATCAGCACAGCCACCCCCCAGAGTTTCACTAAAAAGTTCATAAAGCTTAATTTAGCTACTTTTGCACCTAACCTAACCTAACCTACCCTAGAAGCAGCAAGTTGCACCCGAGAGCTCCGATAGGGCAGACGCGACATATGTAAATGTACAGTTAGGTTAGGTGAGATGCCATCACCAGGTCATGTTGGTCCAGTAAAGTAATTGGCTGTTAATCCCCTTTTGTGTCCTGCGTAAATACCCGGTAATGGGTGGATCTAGGAATACATAAGTAGGTTAGGTAGATAACTGATGATGATGATGATGATGATGATGAGGATGAAGACGAGGACGAGGATGGAATGATGCGGCATGTTTCCTACCATGTACACGTATACGTAGGTAATGCCAAACGGTATTATCTACACGTATGTAAATAGACACTACCTAACCTACATAAGGTAAGGTAAGGACATAAACCGCATGCCGGAAGTACGAGTAGAAAGATAAAGGGGGTTCCTTTTATCGATTGGCGAAGAACCCGACAACAAACAAACTGACTGCCACGCCAAGGATCTTACAAACGGGCTTTTTTTTGTTGCACCGCCCCCTAGATGCAACAAGCCATAGCAAGGAGGTAGGTGGGTACCTACCTAGGTACCTATTTAGGTTGATCAGGGCTGTCAGGTGCCGTCGCGCCGCGTGGATGTATGTTGGGCCGGCCCAGGACTGACTGACTGACTGACACGTCACGTCACCCTTTTTGATCCACGAACCCACGTGACTGGGCCGATGGTATGCATACTCGTACAGAGAGGGTTGAGACAGCACTCGAGCGACCAGGGTTTTGAGATTCTGCATAGATAGAGATGAGAGTTGGACAGAAAGATAATCTCAATCAAGACAGGGAGAAATGAAATGAAATAGCGTTTGAGTCTGTTACGAGGGGTGAGCAATATGAGTACTGTAGGTGAGGTCCTATCTATGTTGTAGGTATTTACTTTTCATTATAGACACTTGTTACCTATATCTGTAGAATTCTTTGGCGACCGACGTGCGCTGTGTACCTAACGTTTCCAAAGTCAACTAACGGATGAAATAAAATCTGTTGTTGATAGTATGATGAGTTGTGAAGGAGGAGGTAGTAGTAAAACATGTATTACAGGGTAGGTAGGTACCTAAGTAAGGTACCTAGGTATGCTGACTAACAGTAACGGGCTATCAGTAGCACGTTTATGTACCACATATTTTCGCCATGTTTTTTCACTTCTATTAAAATAGAGATATATTTTCTTGTCGTCACATAACGCTTAGCCTCGTACTCTTGGTCGCAATCCGGTGGTCGGTATGTAGAAATCATATCTAGCAAAGCATTCTTGCGCCCACGTACCTACAAACTGTCAAGGTGAGTCAATCGCAATAGTAATCTATTTATCTCTTTCCCTACAGCATATAGCTTTCAACCTTTAGCGTAATCAGGACATCCAGTCTGATCGAGGTCGATAAAAACCGGGAAGGCCAGCAGGGTTAACTCGATGCTCAGATTCGAGCCCTGCCTCCTATCAAGAAAGACGACAACGTACTCACCTAGTTCCATTAATCTTCTGAATTCATGATAGGCGACAAGTTTCTAATTATCCAACGGTCTATATCTACGGACCACGAGGGTGTAAACTCGTGATAATACCTAACGTACAAATACGTAGGCGGAGGTATGTAATACATGTATCTTTGAATCATGGCATTGAGAGACAGAGTAGATGGCCTCATATTAGGCCACCTAGTGGGAAATGAACCCTACTTATTTCTGCGTCGTATTCGGTTCCGTTCACTCGCTACGAAACCATCTCCTACCCCTTTCGTGGTTAGGGGCACGCCAGTGCCGCCACAGGTAGCTATGGTGGATACCGCTGTAGAACAATGATTATGGGTAGATGATCAGTCCACAAGTCAGGATGGGCGTCCGCTTAAAGACCAGATACTCATAGACAGAGAAAAGAGACGATCAGGGCGTATTTCCAAAAGAGCATCATATTATGCGCAGAGCCTTTGCTCAGATGTGATAGGATATAGTACAGTAAAGACTCCCCTCTCCTTTTCTGCTTCCGGGGATCTTTTGTTGTCTCTTCTCGTCTTTTGATTCTCCTATATAGATGAGAATCATGCTTCCGCACATGTTGTACACATGATGATACATCAACTTCGACAGTACTATTGACAGGCCACTTAACGACGCTTGGGAATGCCACGGATTCTCGTGCTGTACTTCCACAGACTCTTGTACTTGGGCTTGGACCTCTTGGCCTCCCAGCCTTTCAGCTTCTTAGGGCCCTTGAGCGAGTAGACGCGCTTGTGCTTGAACTGGATGTCGGCACCCGGCACACCGGCCCGCTCCATGACGCCCGCCGTACCTTCGTCCCAGATCGTTCGGAACAGGTTGACTCCGACGAGCTCTAGCGAGAACTTGTCCTTGAAACTCTTAAGACTGAATCCATCACGGCCGCTGTATAACTCGCGCAGCTTCTCGACATCCAGGGTCTGTCCGGGTTTCTGTTCGAGAACGAACAAGGCCAGGCGGTGGTATGGCGCGCCCATCTGAGAAAAGGCGGGAAGCCAAGGGACGGCCAGCTGCGTCTCTTTGTTCACCTTGCCAAGGGGTAGCGACGGTTGGTCAGGAGCTATGGGCACGTTGGCGGCCAGATAATGACATCGGCGGTCGAAAGAGTCCGTCTCGGGATTGGGCACATCCAGATCCACCACCGCAACAGAAACCAGACGTTCGCCCGAGTTGAAGACCTGCACCCTCAAACGAGGAGGCACTTCGGACACTCTTGAATCTATGATCTTGCCGGGCTCCACCTTTACGCGGCGGAAAAAGAGCTGCACATCGACACTGGGCTCTAGTTTGGGCAAGACATCAGGCACGATATTGAGTTGCTCTATGCGCTGGGCAAGCAGGCGGTAAGGCAGACCGCGCCATTTCTTCTCAGCTAAATAACGGTAGATGGGCTTATTCATGTCGCCTGCGACGTGGGTTAGCAGTTTACAGTTGGCTGTTGGGGTCCAATTGGGCACACGACAGGCCGCGTGGTAAGGGCAGCGACTTACCCAGTCCATCTTCAAATCTACGCTTGACAACGGGGTCATTAATATCGACGAGGATCTTCAGCTCCTCGACGTATTTTCTCAGACTGGCAAGACGCAAGTCTTTCTTGCGCTGGCCACCAGGTAACTGGTCTGCTGGTGTTTCTTCGAGGCGCTTGATCTTGTCCAGTTCCTTGACGAGGTGTGCAATCTTCTCCTCCCGGTCCGCCTGCAGAATCTTGCGGGCTTCCTGGAAGCACTGGTAGGGCAGTTGCTCGAATGGCAGATTCTGGGAAGTACGAAGGGCGGCACGACGACGTCGGGATCCTACAGGAGGAGTACCCTTTCGCATAAGCTTTCTTTCGGCCCAGTGTGCCGTGGTTGTATTAGGGTCCATCAAGCGCTCCTTCATCCGCAGTTTCCCAGCTTCGTCGACAGCTGCCTCGAGCTTATCTAAAGAATTCGTCGATTTCGGTGTCGCTGGGGCATCCGAGCCAGTCTCGGGTTTCGAGGTCGGAGGAGTCTCGTCTCGCCGGGGGGTGGTCCTCGAGAAGGACCGGGCGAACGAGGCCGACGCCGTTTGTCGTATTAGGCCATGGCCATGCTGATGTATTGACTGTATCAGGGGTCTTGCAACCCTCTGACAACTTGACATGGCGCCGATTTAGGTGGGTGATGGAAAGGATTCGGTCAATTGCTATACAAGTGTTGTATAAGAAAAGACCGAATTATGCACGACAGTAAGGTACCCGTCCTCTCAATTGTAATTCTGGACTTTTTTCTGGCCAAGAGAAAAACGCGCCGGCTGAAGATACCCACTTTCTCTGCACTTATGCCTATAATGGGCATACGCTATGGGTACAGCAATATACTGTGAAAGATGGATGTTGAAATATGGGTCAACCTGGCTAGTCTAGCGTTTCTATTTGTCAAGTTTGGTTGGGCTTATACCGTATTTGGAGTCTGAGCTCTTACGAATAATTCAATAATTTTTCCGGGGGTTTGAATTTGGATATACAACAAACATCCCGACATCTTGACCTTTTTGCAGTCTGATCTCGATGACGCAGAGAGACGACATCAACCATCAGCCGTCAATTACCTCGAAGTTTTGCCCCCCGGAGAACGATTGGCGCATAATAGTGCTGGGCAATGGCGACTAAAGGGATGAGAGGTCTCAACGAGGCCATGAGAAGCCTCAGTCTAGCTTCACATACGTGTAGAGAAGCGGCTTCTGTATGTCACGGATTCCGCATGCCCATAATCGCATGCTAACTCCTCTGCTTTCCCCCTAGATAAGGACCCCGACGAACACACTGATCCGGTCAATGGCTACCGAGGCCCCTCTTCCGCATACCAGTCCATTCGCGGCACCCCCACCACAAGCCAGCGACCTCTGGAGACCAGGTTCGTTCGACCCAGCTTCTACCGGAAATTTCTATACAATATCTAACATCATTTACCCCATATGTAGCGACTACGGTCCCCGTAACCATCTTCAACTTTCCCTGGAACGAACCACAACGCTTGGAGTCGTGGTCTTCGAAACATCTATATCTCCCCCTTCGCCGAGACATCCTACACTTGGCCGTCGTCTTCGAGGGTGACAACACACGCCAAGGCACAGCGAGCACGAAGACGAGATATGAAGTACACGGCTCGCACAGGAAGTTACACGCTCAAAAGGGTTTGGGTCGTGCCCGAGTGGGCGACAAGCAATCGCCGCTGCGACGCGGTGGTGGCAAGACGTTCGGTCCCAAGCCGCGCGACTTCGGCACCAAGATGACGCGCAAAGCTTACGATCTGGCCTGGCGCACGGCGCTGTCGTATCGATATCGCCGGGGCGAGCTCATCGTGTGCCAGGACGGCATGGAGCTGCCCATGCCCGAGCAGTTCGAGGCTCTCCTTCAGCGTAACGAGATGCACGAGACCGGTGCCGAGCTCGAGGCCGGGTTCCGTGCCAAGTGGGCGAAGCAGGTCCTCGATGCCAATGACTGGGGTCGCCGGGCTGGCCGGAGCACCATCATCACTAGCACGCCTCGGGACGACCTGTTCGAGGCTCTCGATCTCGTCCCCAACTGGGGCCGTGCCTTGGATGTCGGCGACGTCGATGTCAAGGACTTGTTGGAAACGGGCCGTATCATTGTCGAGCGTGAGGCTCTTTTGCAAATGATTGAGGACCATCAGAGCGATATCAACCGCAACACCTATGTCGTCAACGCCTCCTTACCGAAGTCGCCAGTCAGTGGAGACATAATTGTCGAATAAAAAACTCCGTCACCTACACTATGCTGGGTACCGAAAAACCTTCGTGCCATACGATGCTAGAGATGTCACCAACGGACCGGACAGTCTCGGTTTTTCCACAACCTCGTGTGTCAAAAGAGCGCATATCCGAAGAAGCTATCCCACGTGTTGGATCTATGTACATTTATGTAAATAAAGTAGCGGGTAAATGTAAAACATGGAATGGAATGAACTAAAAACGCCACGAAGACTTGGTAAAATTATTTACCAATTGTGAGATGCCATGCAGCAACGGCCCTTTTTCATACACGAATATCAACGGCCAATTCAGAACAAACCGGGTAATGAAAAGGCAATGGTATTTGCACAGGGTCGGAACCTTGAATGCGATACCTCTGGACAGGGGCGGAACCCTGCCCACATGTACGTCTGCCCAAGGTCCGGGTGATAAAATTTGAGCTGCAAACATAGAGGCCCCAATACGCGGGCGCCTCCCGGTAGTGCAGAGGTTACGTGTACTGGTTGGTACGTTATAAAATGAAATAGTTGGACTGCCAGGACGCCTAGTCACGTGCTAGTGTATTTGGTAAGCTGCTCCCGACATATCTCTACTATGAGTAATAAAATCTTGGCTATTTTGGAACACAACACTTGAGATGACTACGTTGAGTACGTTGCTGGCATAACGCTGACGTTTTTTTTTCTCTATTTTTTTTGGTTACTGTGGATGACTTTCTGCATAATAATTGACCGCGATAAGTGATACGCGCGAGAGTGTAATTTGGGGGTTGGCAATCCTGAATCCCGATTATGTAATATTGTAGTGTGCAGCGCGCTTATTTAAGCGCGCTGAGATTGGCTGCGTTGGAACTGGGGGCTGGGTAGCTATACGTGTACTTGTTTAATGACGCTGTAATTTTGGTTTGATTATGACAGGGATGCCATAGTCATAGACACAGGACCCTCAACGATCATACAGTGACATGGGCATGCCGTCGTAATCGGGCTCATCGTCTGCCGTTGATGGGCGATCCATAACTGGGAAGAACGGTGTAGGATCCTGCGACGGGCCGGGGTAGCATCCCGGTGTGTGCATGCCTCCGCTCGGCGTATAGAATGCCGGAGAAGGGGGCATTGTAATATGGTGGGGCGTGGGTACCATGTGGGACGGCATGTCGAGCGCACTAACCAAGCTCGGACCTCCGATCATAGTAGCGTTATTAATGACACTACTGCCGCCCCTATTGTTGTTGTTGTTGTTGTTGTTATCATTGTTGATGTTGGGATCGGACATCCCAGCTCTGGCGTTTTCGACAGCTCGGGCGTTCTCGGTAGCTAAAGCCAGCATCTGGTCATAGCGCTCGGCGGTCCCTATAACGTACCTCTTCGCTTCGTTCTCTATCCATTTGTCTATATTGGCGTCATGGCAGCCCGCATGCGCCATAAGAAGGGCCCTGGCTTCGTTGGCATTATGGAGGAGCTCTTGTAGCTCCTTGTGGAGGTTGATGTTATCTTCTTCGAGAATTTGTTTTTCATTCTCCAAGTCTCTAACCCACTCCTTTTTCTTCTTTCGACATTTCATAGCCGCCACCCGGTTCCTCTGCAGGAAGTGCTTCCTCTTTCCATCAAGCTCGCCTGGGTACCTTCTCAGGTCCTCCTTTGAAGTTCCTTTGCCGCCAGGTTTCTTCCCTCGCGTTTCCCTCATGTGCATGGTGCCACCTTGATATTCTTCGTCCTCGTCCTCGTCCTCGTCCTCGACTTCTCGGATGATGCGACCCTGCGATATTGGGTGCATGGGCAGCATGTTCGGCGTCACCAATTGCTGCGATTCGCGGGTCTCCGGGGTGCTAGACGACCCGGTCGTCAGTGAAGGCGTTTGGAATGCCGCTGCCGGTTGCAGATAGGGGCTCGGCGGCCGACCCGGATCATGAAAGGCATGCACGAGCCCCGTTGGCATGAAGTGCAAAGAGTTGGGATAGGAGGGCATTTGGTTTGAAAAATGATCGCCGTATCCGGGGTGGTATCCGCCGGGGTGTGTGACTGGGACGCCATACCCCCCCATGGGGATTTCCCCTTCCGCATGGTAGTCCGACTGTGAATAGGCTGGCGGCTCATTCATCTCGCCGCTCTCAGTCTGGCTTGTCTTTGAAAGAAGGCAACGTAGGCATCTATAAACTGATAATTCGTGACGCAGTATCAGAAAAAAAAAGTAAACAAGGTCCACAAAGGTGAATGGCTTCTGAGACAGCATGTCCTTCGTCCTTCTAGACGATACACATGGGGCCACAGGTATAGGGAAGCTAAGGCTGAAGGTATATCCAGTTTTGGACGAGCCGGTAATGAGAGGAGAGAACGCCCATTTCATTGGAAAGAAAGGAAGGAGAGGCTGAAGATATATGTCCAAGGAGGTTAGGCTGATTTTCCATGGCAGGAGCTTCCGACTAGAAAAGCAAAATAGCCAAGACGAGGGCCTAAAAGTCTTTGCATAACTAGATACATATGTATGCTGGTGCAAGGTTGATACATCTGCACTGTCGTGCCTACCTAAGTACAATGGAACTTAGCTACTAGACGGGGTAAGGGATGGGCTAGATAGGCACCAACAAAGTCTGACAGTGAGTATCTGCCACCTCCCGCCCGAGAATAAACTCTCATCACTTACGTTATAGACTAGTCGTAGTCGTAGTCGTAGTAGAAGTCCGAGCTGTGGCTTTACAGGTCTTTCCTTCACCTTCAACACCATGGTTATCACTTCCGGGGCAAGAATATAGCCACCCAATCTGGCCGCCATCGTATCCTCGTGATAAATGCAAATCGAGAATTCGTGACCAAGAGTCAAACAGGTGGAAAATAGCGGGGTATCGCGTGTTCTAAACAAAATAGTACGGTTGCATCTGTCAAGATGCACTGGGGAAGGAAGCGGACGAGGAAGGAGGTTAAAAGAACCGCCGATTTCTGGCACGGTAGTGTGGACTGTGTAGTAGTAGCAGCACATTGGGCTTCAAACCTCAACGGGGAGAGGAATCAAAACATAAAGGGGGACGTCTTTGATCTTTGCGTTTCTATTTTCTTGGTATACGATTGTCGTAGGACGGGTACAACCCGAAACAAGACCAATAGTCGGCGTTTACCATCTGTTGCTACCTTGACCCGAGGGCAGAGGGGGGGAAAATGAAAGTTTGACACTCCCCCGATAACTATTTGGTATGTAAACAACTCGAAGCCATGCTACCTGCGTAATTACTATACTGTGAAGATGTTCTGGTTCTGGTGTATTGAACCTGGCACCTTGGGGGCGCCCAACTTTCACTTTTCTGTCCCCTCGTGTCTTTGCGGCAGTATGCCGGTTGCTATACACAGTATACTTGCAGGATATATACCACTTGTTATTTCTAGGCCGAAACCATTCCCTTACTTTTTACCTACCGCTTCTGCACAAATTAAAAGCATACATGCCTTTTTAAGTTACCGGCTTAACTAGGTTAGACATTTACAGTGTAAGCGGCTTATATAGGTATATTTGCCGTTCATTAGGTTTAAATCAGAATATATGCGGTAAGTATACGGCTTAGTGACCCTGTAATGTTCACTACAAGTACGGGAATAGTTGCTGGTACCTAGAAACGTATATTTTACCCACGGGTGCTTATATAGAGTTGTTCAGGTGTTGAGGCGTTAGCCTGATAGGTAGTTCATTCCACAAGAAGTGTACCATCTTATATTAGCTACGTATAGCTATTCAAGCTAACCGAGGTAAAGCTTCTGCTTCATCGACTAAGGAAGTCTTCCAGTTGTACACTTTATCTCCTCAAATAGGTATTGGAAAGACGGGAGTAGGTAATGCAAGGGTAGGTAGGGATGGACAGGCTAGCCTAGGACAGACTCCTTCCAGCTTTTTAGGTTTCCTTGTTGCATTGATGGAACCTCGACAGCCCGGCAGTTGCGGCTTTTATGCCTGGGTAGTATCGAATTAGTGTGTCTAAAGCTTGGATATCATATAGTTCGCACCGTGGGATTCGGTGCCGACACATAAGGTGGCTAGGTAAGTCTCTTCGACAGGGAAGGCTGGACAGTGGAACCACAGGGGGCCGCGGGCGCGGGGGGGCGGGGGGGGCGGGGGGGGGGCGGGGGGGGGGGGGGGGGGGGGGGGGGGGGGGCGGGGGGGGGCGCGCGGTGGGGGGGTGGGGGGGGGGGGGGGGGGGGCCG
>MU401458.1:276257-306017 GCA_022579005.1 Poronia punctata
TATAATATTTTTGGTCCCCGGGGGGTTTTGGGGGCCCAAAAATTTGGGGTGTTTTTTTTTCTCTTCTCGTGTGTCGGGTCCATTGGGCAAAACCCCCCCCCCCCCCCCCCCCCCCGGGGATAGCTAACTAGGTATCTTTAGGCAAGGTAGTGCTCATAGCAAAATGTTGACACACAGCTGCCACTGCTCGAATACGGGAGGCCGAAGTTCGATAATGTGGGGATAAACGACTCGTGCCCTGGGGAGCCCAATGACCAGATATACTTTTGTACTTATTAAAGGTTATACGTGGCAGAGGAAAAACGGAGTTTTACAATTATGTGATTGGTCCAGCTTTTCTTTAAGGTTTGCATCGAGATTTGGCGGGGAAGAACCCTCCAACTACTGTTGGTATGAGTGCAATGAACCAGAGGGCAGGCATGATTCCCTGTAATAACAGGTTCTTACCTAATAAGTCGATGGCAACTTGAGTCTAGGCCAGAACCAGTCTACAAGGTGGAACGGGGAGGAGTGTCTTGCTGTACTGCAGCGCCGCGTCCCCTCAGAGGTATCTACACGTAGGTACTGACCTGGGTGACTGGGTCGACCTTGTCAAAATCTTCGAGAACTCCAGATCCATTTTGTAGCACGTTGATTATGCTAGGTTAGGGGTTCACAAGACACACTGGCAGTGACTGAAACCGTGAAACAATTCGTCTTCGTCTATATTTCAGGAGGTTCGCCCGTAAATACCCGTAGGATGGCGAAATGCCGGCCAGGTAACCTAGACACATATCATCCATGGTGGGGCTGCTACTCTAATGGCCATCTAACTGCACTATGATAATCTTATCTTACCTTATTATCTTGATGATATTGAAGATAATAAAGTTGGATAGAAGGTAAATGTGCCACTGTGGCCGTACTCTGCCTCCAGTTATGCCCGTCGCTCGCATAACCGGGAGACAGGTCCGGTAACGCCTCGAAGCGATTATTCAACCCAAAAGGTAGCTGGGAAGGCCTTCGGTGCCGCGGTTGCTTAATTAAATCCGACTAGGTACTCGTGGTTACAAGCTAGACGCGAATACACGGTATTGCCTGTTACCACTCGAGCAGGGGAAAGCTTTAAGACGCCACCCACATAAAGATATAACTCAAAGTAGCAGCGATAGCCTGGCAGCCTATTTCCAGCCCAGATACGTGTACATATACTAAACAGGTGACCCCCAGCTACCTACTACGGTAGGGTGATATAAGGCGCCGAGTTGCGTGGGTTGTTTAGGTACTTGGGGGTGGTACTATCACCCAGAGGGGTGAAGGGGTGGCTATCTTCCAGCTGTTAAAAACCATCAGCTGATGTGATAAAATGACCCCTCCAGAGGAGAGCGTGGTAAAAATGAATGTGGCCCCGCGCATTTCTGTCGTGACATTTGCGCATAGTCTTGTGGACCAACCACCTTCCCTTTACTCGTGCCTACGAGCCGTGTTGTGCTTTGTGCGGACCGTCCAAGCCGTTGTCGCGCTCGAGGACACCCCTCTGTTTGATATCCGGAGCTAAACATGGACGGGGAGTATCAAAAAAGTTAGCACGGCATTACTCGTTCACTCGGGAGTTGCATGAGCCGGCAAAGCGGCTAAAGAGACAGGCTTGAGACAATGCCAAACTTTGACACCAATCTAGTGAGCATCGAAAAGGCAACACAGAATGGCAAGCCCGTATCAAGTTGGCTTTCGTTCCTGGCCCATCGCGCGCGCATACGACCCGACGAGGAGGGAAGCCAGTTCGAATGAAATGATCATGACGTGAGGCAGTACTCTAGCGCGCGCACCGCGTTGGGTCAACTTTGTGGTCACTCTCGGATAAGAAAACCAAGACACTCCGCTACTTGTGAACTCAGCCTGGGCTTCAGCTCCTGATGTCTCGCGGGCATTTAGTGCAGTCTATTACAACGGACAACTAAATGGGCCGCCGCTGATGCGTTGGGAAGCACGCCCCACAGAATAGATAGATGCTTAGGTTGGAAGCCTAAAGGTGAGGATCGAGATCCTGGATGATGTGAGGCGGCTTTGCTGTTCAACTTACAAGTTACTACTCGTAGTACTCGGCAAAGATTCAAAGTAAAGAGAATGTCAGATTTGTGCGGATATTCCTCTGTGATCAAATTCGATCGAGACCAGCGCCCAAGTTCCTGTGTTGCTTTGAGGAGAGGGTCTAGACTAGATGACAGTCAGATTTGCAAATTTAAGCTTTCATCGTCTTGTAATCTGTGAATCTTCTATACCAAGAACACGGCTTCTACGAGCAGTGAGAAGATGCAAAATCAAACCAACTCACAGTGGCTCTGTCTCTGCCAGTCGTTCATTCTGTCAAATCTCATCATAATCATCATTAATTAGGTATTATGAGTATGAATGACAAGAGCTGTAGACATACGAGTGTGTTTGTTTTATGAGTAGTTGTAACATGTAAGAGCCGCATTCTAGAATACACGTACTTGTGGGCACGTGGTGGGTACACGTACACGGGCACCGAGATAGGTATTTCGTCCCTTGGAAGGACCTCCCTGGCTCTTATACAGTGCAGATAACGGTTACCAAAACTTAAACTGTACATTATTACCTGCAGAGTCACCTGTCATTTAAATGTACCTATCTGCTTCTTACGAGAGCAAGTACTTGCCTGTGCCTATCTACTGGACATGTATAGATAGCAATGTACAGCTCAAGATAGGTATCTGCAACTATGGACCAAGCAGCTACTTCAGGTACAGAGAATGCTTGTACTTCACATGTATAGTGGTACATGGCCTGGATAAGTACCTACAAAGATACATGTACGTACATAAGCAGGTTTAAGAATTTTGTAGGTAGCAGTTCAGCTCGGAAACTTCAGCCCACCACTTCTATCTAAGGTTAGGTTAGTGCGCGTATACACTTTGTTTTTCACTTTCATGTAACAGAGACCTCCATCATTATACACTTTTGTCAACCATCTGCCACTGCCATCCTTTGCAATCACTAGGTCCTGACCAAAGGTCCACCAGTTCGGAGACAAGAGACACCATTGAAAAATTTGACAGATTTGACAGCTCATCGCGATGGACCCCATATCTACGCCCCGCATTTCTGCCGACCTGCTTGACTCCTACGTCGGTCAAAATGTGATTGTTGTGGGCAAAGTCGTGCAACTACGCGGCGAATCTGCCATTCTCGAAGCTAATGGCCAAGTCAATGCCATTCTCAACCGTGTATGAACTCCTGATCTCATAAGCCGCCTTCCCTGGTAAAAGGAAAGGTTAAAGGAAGCTATTACTAACCATGCGCCCTGCCGTTAGGAGTCTCACCTGATGGCTGGTAATGGTGCCCAAATCATTGGGAGGGTAAATCCGGACATGTCGATTAAAGTCTACAACGCGATCGACCTGGGTAGCAATGTCGGTAAGTTCGTGGTCCTGCTGGCTTCAGCCCTCCTTTTACTTTGTCACATGGCTTGCCCGACCCATCGTGGTGTTCCTTCATCGTGGCGCCAGCCCCAGCATACCTATATCTTATCCCAGGCATCGTACATAGATACATATATATACATATAAATATATATGTAGCTTATTTAGGTATTTATACAGCAATCCGTTGCTCGCTGACTAACGTTCCTTGCGATAGATTACCAAGTTTGTCAGAGGGTAGTAGAAGTCACGCATCAGTGCAAGGAGTTGTTCATGTATGACAACGCCGGTGGCATGAACTGACGGTTCGTGCGCGGACGTGTATCTCTGGGGTGGTCGACATCCTCGCCGCCTGAGCCCGAGTCGCAGCAAACCCACCCTCCTTCACCTCAACCTTCTCATCACCATCGCCATCGCCATCGCTCCCCGACCCCGCTGCGGCCGGTCACAGCTGCGAGTTATCGCTCATCCTCGAGTGAGGTCCTCGATTCTTCGTTTCTGTCCTCTTTCAGTAACGAGGGATCTTCACTACCTACACAGCCTAACTTACCCCTATCTTCGCCTCCCGTCCAGACAGACACACCACTTACAACCCAGGACACACAGCCTTTGCGCCTGTATGAAAAAACCACCATAGGACAACGACCGTTCACAGCTGGGACCTATCACTCGAGATCGAGTGATGCTTTTAGTTCCACGTCGTCACTAGACCATGACTTTTCTCAGCTTGTTATTCAGCATGATCGACCCTCGCCACCCCAACCTCCCAGGACAGAGGATGGATCTTCATCGTCATCTTCATCCCCCCACCCTCTCGATGTACCTGGGAATCGACCAGCCTCAGCCAGGAGCTACTGCTCGTCCTCGAGCGAAGTTCTGAGCTCCACATCGTCTTTAGACCGTCATCTCTCCCAACTAGCCTCCCGACATGATCGCCAACCATCACCGCCAGTCCAAGTGGTAGGCGCTGACTTATCAGGGCCAGTTGAATCAGTAAATAATTGTTCGAGGCCAGGAACACCTGGAAGCTATTGCTCTTCATCGAGCGAAATTCTCAGCTCCGAGTCGGAGGGCCTGGAGGACGAATTTTCGCAACTTATTATAGGGCAAAGCCCGCCATCTCCGTCTCCTGTGGACAGAAGGGGACAACTTCCCCCCCGCAGTGCCGAAGACAGACAGTCGAGACAATTCTCTACTTCCGACGCCAATTCCGATTCTGGTTCCCATTCTTACTCTTCGATCCACAGTGCCCCGTTGCGTCGACGTCAAAGCCGCGAATCCTTTGGCGGACCGGGTTCTGCTTCATCTACGGGGAAACTAACCTACAGTTTCCCTTCCCCTATTCCATCTCGAACGGCCCCGCAATCTAGTCCTATGCCTGTGCGATCTCCTCGCCTAATACGTACTCGCTCAGGTACTCTGATGACAGCCTCGGAGCTGCAGAGCGGGAGAGATCGCGATACCGTGTTACTAGATGCTGTCTTGAACGGGGTACAGGCCTTTGCGGGGTCGTCGCAGCGCCAACGGTCTGTCGCAATGTGTGTAGATGAAAGCGGACGATACAGGCTCTGTTCTGTCTGGGAGCCCTGGGGGCCATGACGCGCTTCTATGTACGTACCTATATACCTATGTAGCTGTAAACGATCAAATCGGGGTGGTCCTTGCCATGGGTGCGTCTCAGAAATCATGACTGGTGAATCGTGATTATTTAGTCTTGTTCAAGTCCCATTCTGCAGGCTGGGCTTTCTTTTCTACCTGCCAACTGGTAGCTTTCGTCAGAAAGTGTATATTATTCTGTGATGTCTTAAACTTGTAGGTACGTGACGTACATATATATTTAATTGAGGGGCATATGATCATAATGATGAAGGTGACCAAAGTCATGACATGACTCGGCCTGCTGTTTTTGTCTAGCTTAGGTTACTTTCTACACTTGAACCCGTCCATACCAGATTATGGGACACAGGTTTTGTTTACGATTGACTACAAGATTGAATACGATGCCAAATGCCTTCTTGTCTGGATGTGATGTAGCAACGTAGAGGTACAATGTTAGTTAATTCCTTATTTCATTCCGGTCGGAGCTGATAGTTACACTATACTAGAATTGCATCAAAACAAGTTTCCTTGCATCTGGAACTAAAACGAGGCTACCTAAATATGCGCTTCCGGCCGCGATTGGCAGCCTAGGTTGTCCTGCCACAAGATTTTGGCTTCATGAGGAACAGACAGTCCAAATGGCCATTACAAACAAACCACTGCAAGGGATGCGAAGAGCTCTCCGTGACGCCCAGTCATGCCAACCCAGGATTTTAACCATGCATACCGAGACAACGAAATAGAAAACAAAAGTGTATCATTTCGTGACATGAGCTGGTCCCACCACCAAGCGTGCAAAAGAACGCCGAACAGGGTAAAAAAACAGGGTATAAAAACATGTGCATATGTAGAACACAAGGGGGCCATGACATGCGTATAGGAAAGCGCTTAAACAAACAAAACTACGCCCGGACCGGTGCGTAAACGACGTCGGCGAATATCGGAACCATGAACAGTCTCCTGATGGAATGGAATCAAACAATTATCCTCTAGCTATGAAGCCGAGTTGTTCATGATAGTACCTTGTTTGGCGCTGCCTTTCCCTGTAGGACTTGGCTGCAATTGCAACTGCTCCGCTGCTAGCTCATACTGAAAGCCTCTACCAAATATGAGCAGCTCCTCGTCTTGGATGGGAGGCGGGCTTGGCATCTCTGGGTCCGTAGGAAGTATGGCGCTGAAATCAAAATCAGAGACCCCATCTTGATCGATATTATCGAGATTGGGAAATGAACTGTAATCGATGTCGAACCCACGCAACGAAGTAAACATGTGGCCGATAGAATGCGTCAAGGGCGTAGTTAAACCATCCTCTCCCATGGCCTCGGATGGGAACTGGTGGCGGGGTGAACGTCGCGGCATCGACATGGAATACCCTGATAAAGGTGTTTTGCGGGGAGTACGCGTTGGTGTCCGTTCTAAAAGCCTTTGGCCCAACGAAGCAGAAGACCTCGACGAGCGCATGCTCTTGGAAACGCTCCTAGTGACGGGCCGGTGACTCGGAGTGGGCCGAGTCGGGGTTTTGAAAGGACCATTGCTATTCGTCTTGGGGGGAGGGGTCGATGGCCGTGGCGGGGTGCCGAAAAGGTCGCTCATGTCGTCATATAACGGCTCTGGCGTGGTGGCCCTTGCAGGCTTGCTTTTGCCCTTGGTCTCCCCTTCCCTGTCCTTGATCTCGACCGGTTTCGGTGGTATCTGCACCTTATTGACAGCAACTTCTCCCAAAATCTTTGCCTCTTGATTTTTCCGCGGTGAGGGGAACAATAGACGGCGTGTCGCGCCAAGTTCTTCATCGAGATCGATAGGGCTCATGGCTGTGCCGCTGGCGTGAGATGCTCGAGAATGGGTTGATCCCACGTCCTTTGGGTTTGTAGCTTGTTTGATAGTACGCTCGGAATCGGGTTCGTTCGTCATATTCTCGGCTTGCTGACTTCCCGCCCGGGCTGTTTCCTTGGGCGAGTGAGGGAGATCTGCTGGCCCCGCTGGATCTGTTGGCAAAAAGGCTTCCGAGGTCAGCTTTTGGGCGTCACTTTTGGCTCTGCCCTTCCTTGGCCGTGCCCCCCCATGGCCGGCTGCTCGCTTTTTGCGCGTCTGCGAGAGCCTCTGTTCGTCCTTCTCCCACCTATTCGGGGGCCGATGTTCCTTGCACTTGGTGAACCATATGCCACAGGCTATTTCACCGTCAGTTGGGTTGATTCGTCAATCTTGGGCCATTGGATATACTTACGGTTGCATAAAAGAACTTCGGTCCATAAGCTTTTGTCGTCCTGGGGACCTAGGGACTTCTTGAGAACATGGTACAAGGTTGCAGCCCCACTGTCGTCTCGTTCTAGCACTTGGTGAGCAGTGATACAGCCGGGCTCTATGGAATACTCCTCGCGGGCCAGTAATTCCGGAGCTCCGCGGCACTCTTTCTTCCATATTTTACGCCAGGTAGGCGTCTCCAGTGCGCCACAGTTCCTACACCACGACGGCATTTGCCCCAAGGCTACTGCCTCTTCCAACTTTTGCTTTATCGCCTGCCGTTTGACGTAATTCTTGTTCATCCTCGTTTCTGTGCCTTCGGGGGCGTCTGTCTGTGGGTGCTGTCCGAATGACATAGAGGTCTCCCGAATCGACTGAGGCAAAACAGGATCACTAGCCGGGACTGTGGCCGGTTCTTGTTCTCGCTCGATAGACCGTTCAAAGACGGGTGTTGGGACAACTGGCGGTTCTGTACTCGCCTTGTCGAGAGCTCCTGTTGCCATGTCATTCACGCCATGCGTCGTGGCATGGGGACCGAAAGAATCATTGTCCACATTTACGGTATCAAGAAATTGGTCATCGCCCGAATATCCGTTCAATGCCGCCTCTATCGCGGCATAATCCACTTCCGGAAGGACGGCCGAACCTTCAGCTGGCGTTCGGGTTCCAACAGGGGTGGCTGTAGATGATTTCTTTCTCGACCCTTGGCCGCGCGGTGGGTTGTAGATCGAAGTCTGGGGCAATAACTCCGGAGGCCCCGGCACTTCGGTGTGGATATGAAGACTATCCGAAACTTTTTGCACTTTCGTTAACCGGCTGCGGCGGGGTTTCGGCTTGGCGACTACCGGTGCAGGAGCGGTGTTGGCGGTCAAGGGCTTAGGAGTGATATCATCTTCGGTTCGGACATCGTCGAGGCCACCACTCATAAAACCGGAATCCGGTTCTTGAGTTGGTACTCGCATAGGTGGTAAGATTGGGCTGGACGGCGCCGGGCTGGATCGCATACTGTACATGGCCGACCTCGGGACCGGCGGCGATGAGCTAATAGTCGCAGGGCTGGCTTCATCACTAAAGGGCGAAGGGGCTATAGAAATAGAATCGACCGGTGAGCGAGCTTCGTGGCTCATAGAGCGGGCGAGATCGGGGGCGGTTGTAATGCAATGGTCATCTGCCGGCTGTATCGGCGTAGATTGCCGCCTTAGACTGCTCTCAGCCGTGAGTCTCGACGGATGTGCTTGAAAACGGGATCCCGGAATCGGAGTGGGTGCGCGAGGACCGTCTGGTTGGAGATGACTGCTTCCCTCTTTGCCATTGGGTGCAACTGGCCTGAAGTTACGGATAGATCCCGAAGTGCTCGCAGCTACTCGAAGTGACTCCGGGGCAGATCCAAAGGTAGCTTTGTTGTTGCGCTCTACTTGCGTTATTGTTGCCCTTTTCTTGGCCCGCGACGACGCATCGTCTCCGTCGGTCACCTCCTCACAGCCAGAAGTGTTTCCTTCGCTCGCAAGCGGACGCTTCCGTGGGCGGCCTCTCGGTCTACCTGTTGGCGGCCGACTAGATGCCCGAGAGTTTGGCCGAGATCTGGTCTGGGGCTTCACTGGCCTTGGTGCGGGTTGGGTTGCCGTCGTCTCTTCACCAGAGGGGCTCTGTCTTGTCGTGTTGGCCATGGAGATAGGGTCAAATGATGGTCCTTCTCGACCATTGTTGCTTAGGTCTATCGACCCAGGACGAGTAGGTGCAGGCTGTAAAGGCGGATAATGGTGCTGGCTTACGGCCTTCGCCTCCATGTGGGAAGGATAAGGTTGCATGGGAGCTGGTGCGAAGGTTGGTGGATTTGCCGGCGCCACCGGCTGGCTGTGCCCATGCCCACGCTGAGACTGCATCAGAGAGCCCCATTCGCCATTCTCTGACATGCTGGAAGAGGTGGCTAGGTTTGGCGGCGGGGGTAACGATGCTGCCGATTGTGGACGCGGGACATAGTCATTGCGCGGCATATTGGTTATTGCCGTCAGTTTTAGTCTAACCTCCAGTGTTTCTCTGGTGCCGCCGTGACCAAAGATGCCAAGGAGGTTCTTGGAAACCCGGCCTGTGATAAGCTGTTGTTCTTGTGGGTCGAATTGCTGGTTAAGCCCCCGAGACAGCAAACCTTGGCCTACCAAGGGGGTGTCAGGCTCTGAGTAGTCGAACGCATATACGGCGTAGTCTTTAGATCCATCTCCGGCCAATTCCGGGCTGCAATTGGCAACAGCGTGAAGGCATATACCCAAGTTGACTAAACCGATTGTTTGCCCCTCCATTGGGATTGTTTGAACGTTGAGAATATGGGGCCATCGAGCGAGACAGCGTTCCTGGTTATCCTTGTCGAACGTGTAATGGACTTTCACTACAGTAACGGTTAACACGAAACATGGGAGCATCAGAAAAGTAAAGAGTTCTTACGGCCCATGGGTCGGATTTGCGGCCCGCGGTCGTCGACGGTAGGGTCGGTCCACACTCCATCCTGTGGCACGTTCTGCGCCATCTTGTGCCGTATTGTTTCCACGTTTAACTGCGGGAGCAGGGCTCGAGCGGCCGATCGTATATTGGGCTTCGTGAGACTGACAACTACCGTAAAGCTTGTCCAAATTCCGAAAACTCAAAACGAAGGTCTAGACATTGAAGATTCCTACAGGTGTAGTTCTTCACAGTGGCTGGAATCTCGGTAGAGTGTGGTGTGTTTGCGGCCTACGCGTTTTGCAAAACGACAGTCTGCTCACACGTACAGCCAACCGCAGCCAAGGTAAAGCCCAGCATGCAAGTTTACAACGCTGGGAAAAGGTTGCAAGTAATTATGTTCTTTTCGAATTAATGGAATATTGGTTGACGAATGCAATGCTGGGGGGTATCCGGTGTGGTCGTTGGTGCAGTGCCAATGGCAATTGGGAATTGAACAAGAGAGAAAACAACCAGTTTGGGAAGAATTGATGGTTGGCTGAGGTACAAGACCAGCAACCGAGTTTAATGGGTGGATGCAAGTACTAGGTAAGGTAGCTCCTAGAGTCGTGTAAGAACGCGTCTGGATTGCGCGCTAACGCGGCAGATGTGCCTTTCTATGCGGGTCCGGCGCCGGTAGCGCGTTGCGTGTCGCAAGGGACCAGGGGAAGATACAGATTGAACCAATGTAACTAAGTACCTACGAATAGACGTCACCTCGGTCTAGGTTGGTACCTCTAGGGGTGGCTGGGGAGCTGGGCACCGTTGGGTCTTTCGAGCTTGGGGATGAGAAAGTGGGGGCAATGGGAGCACGGGCCACTCTGAACGGATGCCCCACCCAAAGTTTCGGAGCTTTCCCAGTATCTTTTTGAACGAAAAGTGGTTGCGGAATCAAAGGCAGAAACCAACACGCCCAAGACTGTCTTAACAGACCATGAAAATAATAAAGGTCCGGTGGAACTTTCCCATTATACTCGGCCATCGACGGGGGGCTACCCCATGTATTTATACTTATACAGCACCTATAGAGCCCCACAAAACTTTCTGTATAATGTTTTATGACTCAATCGTACTAACATCCAACCCAGCTTTAATACCTACCTTATGTTATCATCCTGATTATCTATTTGAGGAGTATTTACAGTTGCCTACCTTATCTACCTATATACGAACCCCAACACTCCCATTTCATGCAACCTAAAGATCAAGTTTTTCTAAATTACTTTCTCATCCCGGCGCCTACACGTGATTACATAGAGTTACTGTTTTCCCTCTATAGTTCATCCCCTGCCATAATTTACGTACTGGCAACCTAGCAACAAAGAATATATGAATAGTATGGTCACAAATATACACTTCTGTTATACAACATATGCTTCCTATATTATTTTACAATATTCTCCCTACTCGTATGCCCAAACAGCCTTGCCATCTTCATCAACCCTTGTTTTCCGATGCAGAATCTCATGAACAACTGTGCTAATACCTTGTCTTCCCCCCTTCTGCCGAACAAAGTGCTCGGCCACCTCGCGACGAGTCTTGGCACCTTCAGACACGACCCTTTCAACGTCATCTTCACTAGGTACGCCATAAGAGTTGTGCGGGTACTCCGTGTAGTTACGGCCCGTTAGTAATTCCAAATTGGGCGTGTCGGACGACTCCTCGAAGAAGGGAGCCTCTATATCGCCTTCAGGAGGTACGTCCTCCAGGCTAGCCGGCTCCCATTTCGGTGTCGGCTTGGGCTTATCCTTCGAGATTAAGCGAGCCCAAACGCCTTGGGCAAAGTCGTTATGACTCATGAAACGGGTGGCAATTTGGTGCTCTCTCTTGAAGGTTTCCTCGATAGACCAGGTTCTTCCGATTTGCATCTGCCTAAAGGCCACATGCACGGCCGTGGGGGACCGTTGATGTAGAGTGTACAGGGTTTTCTCTGCCCAATCCTTGGTAGCACCCTGTTCCTCTTTTAGGGCGCCTATCACACCCTCCACACTGTCCTTGCTGAAGCAGCGATCGATCGCTTTTCGTAGTTCGCCTGCGAGTAGTATGGGTTCTTTCTGGGGCAGGCCTGTCACATATTCTTCAATAGTCATTTCAATGATGGCTAACCTCTTCTCCATGCTGTCGTAGTCCTTGAATCGCAATTCCGCTAGACGAGATTCCAGGCTCGGCAAACTGCTGGAGTGTAGGTAGTGGGTCGCGACACCCGAGTAGAAAACGTTGGCTCCCGTCAATCGCTCGCTCGTGAGGGCTAAATAGGTTCCTATCGCGCCGTTCATTCTCGGCAAGAAGAACGATGCACCGACATCAGGGAAAAAGCCAATAGTGGTCTCGGGCATGGCGAAAACTGTTCTCTCAGTCGCGATCCGGAAAGGGGCATGTATGCTTAGCCCCACGCCGCCGCCCATAGTGATACCGTCCATGAAGGCAATATATGGCTTCTGGTACGTCGCAATGTAATGGTTGAGCTTATATTCAAGCGCGAAATAGTCTGCAGAAGCCTTTTGGCCCTCCAGACCCTGCTTGTTCTGCTCTGCGAGGGCAGCTACGTCGCCGCCAGCACAGAACGCTTTGTCACCAGCACCCTTGATGACCACGACATTAGCCAACGCCGACCTTTCCCATTCTATCATTCGAGGCACTATTTTGCGGATCATGGAGGCGTTGAGGGAGTTGAGCTTCTTCGGGCGGTTGAGTTCCATGGTCCGGAGACCATATAGGCTGTTGAACACGACATCACGAGGCTCGTCTTCGGGTAACTCTTTAATCGTATGTTCGACCTCCTTATCTCTCGACCGCTGCGATTGAAATTTCATAAGCACAGTTCTAGTTCATGGCGGTCCGGAAAATCCCATGCATACCTTTGACTCGGAACCGAAGTCAGCCGTCAGGATCTTTGCTTTGAGAGGCATGTTGATGTTTGCTCGGCGGAAAGGGGACACGGCGCTAGCTGTTGTGCCAGCCCGACTTATGAATAGCCTGGAAGACATCTAGATTTGTCTGTTCCCTGAATGCGCAAGGGAACAAGACACATGCGCATCGAGAAGTACACGGGGGGATCGGGTGATTGAGGAGTCGCGGCAATCCTTTTCCACCGGACGGGTCTTCGTTGCAGACTGAAGCCAATAGTGTAGTACCCGGTTTTATGTCGGCATTGGCAATTGCGTAGCAGGTCCTCGGTCGTTTTTCAGAAAATTTGGAGCTTCGTTAAGACCTCCAGTCACTCTGGGTACAATTACCTGAAAAAGCGTTTGAATACTTCCCGTTTCGGTTAGTTCTTACCTTTCCGCCACAATAATAGGTGATGACCCACCTTAAAAGCTAGCCATGACCCCAGAAAACCAATTAAAGTACGTTGAATTCTTAACGCTTCTGGAGTACATCGAATTCTGTGTGCTATCTCCGCCTAATCTAAGTACTTCGTAGAATAACTTGGAGTTATCTGGCAAGCCTTCCAGGGTGCAAGCATTCAACATTTCAGCCTTGCCAGTTCAACATTCGCCTACCAGCCGTAAACCAACCACCACGGCGCGCACATTTTACACAACATGGCGGACGCAAAGATCCAGTACGTATCCCACCCATTCAGCGAAACGAATCAAAATCAAGACTAACGAATGTCTATTAGGGAGCTTCAGACGAAGCCAAGGAATGAGTTAACGTACGTGGTCGTCACCTTTCTTGCCCCTCTCTAACTCGCTTCGGTCGATTTGTCTGTTAACGCAACGTAGAGAATATGAGGTCCAACTCCTCGAAGAGTACGAGTTCGGCGCCGGCCCTTTATCTATCCTCCAAACCGCCGTGCGGAGTCACACTCAAGTCCTCATTTCCATACGCAACAACCGCAAGTTGCTCGCGCGTGTCAAGGCCTTTGACCGCCACTGTAACATGGTCCTCGAGAACGTGAAGGAGATGTGGACGGAGACGCCGCGTCTTGCTAATGGCAAAAAGGGCCGCCCCGTAAACAAGGATCGTTTCGTCAGCAAGATGTACGTGTTATCGTTCATACGGCATCGTTTCCTCGTTTGTCCTTCTGGGATACGTTGCTTGTCCCTTGTTTCCCCCTCTTTTATATGCAGTTATAGCTAATACTTGCTCTTCACAGGTTTTTAAGAGGTGATTCGGTCATTCTCGTACTACTTAGTTAATGGGAGTTGTGTTTTTGGGTTTGGGCAAACGTCTCGTGGTATCTAAAGACTTCGTCTCATTGCGACGAGACAATAGCTTATGAAGAATATATGATGGGCAACAAGAGATTGCCCCTCACAGTCCGTACACTTGGCATCTGCAACGGAAGCAAAAAATGGACTTCATACCGGCGTCGGGAAGAGATACCACGAGTTAATACATGCATGATTCGGGATCAACATCATTAGCTGCTGTCATTTACAGAATACCAAAGGGTATAGTTACTACACATGATGCTTGTGATACACCGTCTCTTCCCTTTATTTTTCAGCATCCAGCCCAGCCAAGCCCAAGAAAAAGTTAGCCAGGCCGAAAGCTCCTGGATCCGGGACCGTCTCGAACCCGGATCCACCTACGTACACGGCCCTACCGAGGCTTGCTTGCATTCCTTTGGTCCCGTCGGCAGCCTTCTTCGATGCGATAGCTGCCTCCTTGAGGTCACCCGAGTTTCCAAGCGTTTCGACAAAGGGATACAACGCATCCACGATCGTTCGATCGCCGGGCTTAGCAGGCGTGTACCTAGCCAGAGCATCACAGCTTTGTTTCAAAGCGTTTGACCAGAGCTGCGGTGTAGCCTCGCCTGGGGAGAGCACCCGTAGCGAGTGGACAAGTGCGTTGAGGAATATCGCAAAGAGCGCCCCGGACTGATTAACATGGGTTAACACCTAGTCTACATATCGGCGAAGCGGAGGGTTTGGGATACTTACTGTGCCATCCATGGAAGTCTCGATCACAGGCACAATATTGGCAACGTCGACTACAACATCGCCTGTCGGCCTCGTTGCCTTCAGATGCTTCAATACCGCTGTAGTCTGTTAGTATTGCTGAATTGTTCCAGATGGTGGCTTTCGACGTACCTTCAGCGCCTCTTTTGAGGCCAATGCCGCAATCACCGTCTCCGACCACAGTATCGAATCTAGTGACCTCGGGCTCTACCGCGATCAAGGCTTCGATGGCGGAAGTCAGCGCATTTTTGAACAGTTCGGGGTCCCCCTTTAGCCCACTCGGCTTGACGCTTTCATCCGAAGTCGCAATATCCTGCCGCGTATTTGTGTTCCGAGCCTCCCATGTCTCTTTCGTGATCGGCGCAGCCCATCCAGTAGCTTCACATGGGTAGTCGAGAAGCTGAATCATACTCGGCCCGCCGATCTCTGTATTCACCACATTTAGGAGTGAGATGCTGAACCCGAGGCCGTTCAGACTTGTCATGTAGGTGCCGCTGAGAATCCTCACTGGCCGTATACCCCAGTTGCTTCCAAGTTGCTTGACGACCTCGGCGGTAATACCCCCAAGTTCAAGGACACTAACAGCACCCAAGTTGTTCACCAATAATACCACCTCGTTCGAGTTCAAGTTTAAGAAAGATCGGTCCTTGTCGTTCTTATCGAGCAGCTGAGAAAGCATCGTCTTGACCAGTTCGGGGAGTTCGACCTTCGCTCTTCCAGATCCAGCTTCGTTGTGAATACCCATCCCTACCTCGACCTCATCGGCACCCAAACTCCCCTCTGCATTGGGATCGGGGGGCGCTCTTCCAGGGACATGAACATGCTCTAAACTTGCTCCAACGCTCGCCAGATTGTCTGCGGTGAGTTTGGCGACCTTGTATACCTGTTCCAGAGAGGCCCCTTGCGCAGCCAGGGCACCGGCGATCTTGTGCACAAGAACTGTCCCGGCGATTCCTCGTCTTCCTACCTTCCCTCCCTTTGCCCGGCCAACGCCAACATCGTCACCGACGACGAGCATTTCCACCTTCAGGCCCGCAGCCTTCGCCTTCTCAACGGCCATGCCAAAGTTGAGCACGTCACCAGTGTAGTTCATGACCGTCACTAGGACTCCTTTATCAGTGTTAACCCGCGACATGATCGCCTTTCGTACTTGCTCCGCACTGGGAGAGGCGAATATAGTTCCGGCTACGGCTGCCGATAACAAGCCAGAACCGACGAAAGCACCGAAACTTGGCTCATGGCCACTGCCGCCGCCGCTGATAATGGACACCTGAGAAGGTGCATGGCTAGGCCGCTGATAGACGATTTTGTTCGCGGCATCCAATGCCACAGATGGGTTGGTCAAGGTCAGACTCTCCAGCGCAGAGTCTACAAGTAGAGTAGGGTCGTTGATGAAGTGTTTTGTCGACATATTGGAAATATTAAACAAGTTCCCGCCTTGATTTTCTAGTGAGGGCGTAGAGTAGGTAGGTAAGTGAAGTGATGTACTGATGATTTATTACACTATAAGTATACTTTTGCGGACCGAGAATACAGACACGCAACTGTAGGCCAGTGTGTCAATGTGAAGCTTTAATAGGGGTTTCTATGCGATGCCGGAAATGAGACGTCTGCCCAGACTAGGTAGGTGGGGGTTCGTCTATGTAATAATCGTGTCGTATCAACGCAGGATATCTAACTCCGGTTCGCCTCCATTACCTATGCACACTAGATCAGGACGAATGCTGAGTCCGTTAATATATTGGTGAAGCTACTGTCACTTGTGCTACTTGTACTTCCTAGTGGGACTATGATGCTGCAGGGATAGTTATTAGCACCTTGTTCGAAATTCAGGGCAAGACTCCTTAAAATTCGGGCCAGAGTTTCTGATCAATGGATGTCCCGCACGTTCACTGCCTGTACGTATTGATCAGGAGCAGAGGGGGGGAGGGGTCATGACAGGAATGACGACAATTCAAGAGGCTCATCTTGCCAATTCTACGGCCCACATAAACATACGGGAAGCCCCTGCCCTATGGGACAATCATCAATGTGACTTTTCGGCCCCGCGTTTCCACTTATAGTTCGTACTAGCGTGTATTCAATAATACCTTCATACCTTACGTGTACATCGATCTTGATGTACCCAATAAAGTACCCGGGATGCGCTCTCCCGTCAACTACCTATTCCGTGTTTTTCGTAAGTGTGGCTGAAGGAGGTTCTGCCCCACGTTTACCACCCACCTCAAGAGCAAAAGATTAGTGGGGGTTGAATTGTGCGAGACGTGACTCAACCTCCATACTGTTACTAAGAACGAACATTTTCAGCATGACCATCTGATGCAATAGAAAACCAATATCTGTGCCAAATTGCTTACAAATTTAGAGAAAGTGCCGCATCCCAACACACGCACGCGCGATAAGAATCGTCTCGGCCCAGGACCGTCGTCGTGCCTTTGCGCCCAAGTCGCAAAGGCGCTAGATATATCGACACTTCTTCCCTTACGCCACAACTAGTTTGACGTTGCTGCATGCTCGACGATTTTAGCGAGAGCCGGCGACCCGATCATGTCTACGGGAAATAATGAGCCTCCCGCGGAGGTGAAGCCTACAACTTCAGAAAACGCCGCCCAAAGTCTAGATAAGCCTCAAGATGCACCTGCCCTTCCAAACGGCGACTCCCAGTCTAAGACCAACACTACAGCCCCTTCGGGAGCGCCTAAGCTTTCTAATGCGGAGTTGAAGGCAAAGGCAAAGGCGGAAAAACAAGCACGTCGAGCTCAAGCGAAAGCTTCGAAGGAGGTGCCGCATGGAGGGGCGGCGGGGGCGGCTCCTGTACCAACTGGCCAACCGGGTACGGAAACAAAGGGAAATAAGGCGAAAGGCAAATCAGACGCAGCTACTTCCGCCATCTCGGGCGTGGCAGGGAGACCTACCGGGTCAAAAGGCCCGGTACCGGCGGCACCCCCCAAACCGGAAATTACCATACCAGCATGTTTCAGTCATCTGTCCTTGGCCAAGAGAACTCCGACGACGCAGGCCGACAAAGATGTCCATCCCGCAGTTCTAGCCCTAGGCCAACAAATGGCCACATTCGTCATCGATGAGAGCATTGACAGGCTGGAGGCGACGCTCCGTGCCTTCAAAAAAGTGAGCCTGTGCCGCGCATTTCCTACGGTCGGGCTGCCGCTGACATAGTGACTAGGTTATCGACTCATATACAACCCCTCCCGGCAATACCCTTGCACGACATCTCACCCCTCACGTACTAAACCCGCAAATAGAATATCTAAGCGCTTGTCGTCCGATGTGCTTTTCTATGGGCAATGCGATCCGTTGGCTAAAGTTACAAGTCAGCAAAATTGACCCTGACGTCCCCGATGCCGAGGCCAAAAAGGAGCTTTGTGCCAGCATAGACGGGTTTATACAAGAGAGAATCAACTTTGCAGATCTCGTAATTACCCAGAAGGGCGCTGACCTGGTCGATAGCGGCGACGTGGTCCTGGTGTATGGCCGGAATACTTTAGTCGAGAGGACTCTGCTTGAGGCCTACTCGGTGTCCGGCAAAAAGTTCGACGTTATTGTAGTCGACGATCCTTATGAGCGGCGCGGCCAAGTTCTCACAAAGACACTCGCTGCAAAGGGTGTCCATGTATCATACTGCGGAGACCTTGGCGCCCTTCAGTTTCATATCAAACGTGCCCATAAAATCTTCCTCGGGGCAGAAGGAATGTTCAGCAACGGAGCACTATATGGCCGCTCTGGCACTTCGGATCTCGCTATAGCTGCCAAGGACCTCAGGAAAAAGGTCTATGTGCTTTGCGAGTCTATCAACATCACTGACAGGGTCTCGACCGACTCACTCACGTACAACGAGATCGACCCAGAGAGGAGTACTAGTTCGTCGTTCCGGTTACTCTTCGACACTACGTCCAGCCAGTATCTCACGACCGTAGTGACAGAGATATCAAGTGTGCAACCTACCTCAGTATCGTATCTGCTGCGGAAACTCGAAGATTCCAACTAGAAGATGGGTCCTTCTTGACATCGCAAGCAGTGGGCGGGATTTACACGCTGGGAATCTGGAATAGCGTCTGTGTATTCGTACTAGATCTAGGGAGAACCGGTTTGCATACAATGGGGACGCGGAGCTTATTATGCTGCAAGGGGGCGCCGACACTCGATGGTGCAACGATAACAGCGGGGGTTTACACCGAATGAAAGTTTGCTTTCTGCTGCAAGTATCGATGGATGAAAACGGCGAATGGCGCGTGGTAGTAGCCTAAATCAATAGGCGTGATTTTTATGTACAAGGCTGAAAATACGGGTATCTTGATGGCTCATGCTGCCGCCCTTTCCGCATCGCGGGCTGCTTTCCGTGCCCTCTTGTCTAGGATCGCTTGTTTTCGTTCTTCTAGCATTGCCGTTTGTCGCTCATCGACGCCCTGTAGCCAATATCCAAAGCTTCCGCCAACGCCCGCAAAGACAGGATACGCCCACAGGGAGCCTCTGTTAAAAAAAGGTCGCATTTCGAGGCCGAGCTGCCAAAACCGGACGGCAATGCCTAGTACACATATTAGCTGCACGCCCCTAAATAACGAAACAGCTTAAAGTCCACCGAGAAGAGAAATTGAAGCTTGAGAGAGCTATGCTGTCATACCGAAGCCGGACCAGAAGAGGACTCTGTGCACCATTGTTTTGTTTCAGGCTGCAATTGAGCTAGAATTTCGATTCGATTCAGGTGTTTTCTGCAGCGTGCAGAGAGTAGGTGTCTTGCTGCCCGTAATCGCTGGTGGGGGTCGGTGACGTGGTGGTTTGGCTGTGGTAAAGACTTGTCAACGTGAGGTTTCAATCGTGAGGATACAGTCGAATTGAAGGTTGAGCAAACGGCAGGGATGTGATGTGCACGGACCAAGGACATGAGCTGCACTGAGAGGTACCAGTACTTTACCTTCTGCGCCCCACAGCACTCTATACAATGTATAAGCGCGGTACCTCAAAAGGTGCACCGTGCTGATTGTAGCTTACATAGGTACATGTAGGTACCTACTCACACGCATATATGATGTACCTCCTAACAACATTCAAGCCTGGGTCTAACCCAAGAAAGACAAGCTCCTTTGAACAAGACCCTGTACCTACCATTTCTCCACGCTTACCCTTTGAAGTGCAAACGCGGTAGGATAACATCCCATTTACCAATTCTACGTCGAGTATGATATTATATGCTTAGATCCGCAAGAATCATCAGGTATCTTATGCCGACGCGACATATGCAAGAGATCCTTCTGGCCTGAATAAAAGCGCGTTAAGGCCGATGGCCCTCTCGGCTATGGCTATGGCGTCCGCAGAGCAAACCCCTGCGCCCGGAAATGGGATTACGCCTCTCCTGCCGAGAAAATTCAAGGCCTCAGATCTTCCGCTATCATCTGCCACAAGGTCGGCTATTGAAGGTCTGGCCCACAGCTTCAAGAAGAAAGGCGGGTATGATGCGATTCGCAAGCAAGTATGGGAAAAATTCGAAGAGAGCGTAGGTCCCCCGCAAAATTGTTATGACCATGAGAACAGGTGCACCCGTTCGCGTGGAATTTACGTATCGCTTGTCTTGTAGGTCATATAGAAAGACCACAATCTGATTCTTGCAATACAATAGGACTACGAGGCACAAGTGACGAAATCGATTCTCGAAGTAGCCCAACGAGAAATTGAACGCAACCCCTCCCAGTTACTTACTTTAGATCGCCGCAAAGCGGCAGCCTTGATTGATGGCGCTCTCGATCGTTCTGGAGTTTACCAAAAGGCCGAAGCGGTGCTCGACCAACTTATAGACGTGAAAGCTATCGAAGCTCGAATGCGCGAGTTGCGTCAGCTAGATATTGGTGTTGAAAAGGCTGAAGAAGAAAGAATCCGCGGCTCCAAGACTGACGAGGAATACGCTGCCGAGTCAACTGCGAAGCTGGCTGCCCGCGAACAGTTGCGCCAGGAGATACGGCTCAAGGAGAAACAAATCCAGGAGGAGAAACTCAAAATTGAGCGGGAAGAGAGGAAGAAGAGAGAGCGGGAAAGGGAACGTGAACTGGAAGCCGCAGAAGCAAAGCGGAAGGAGGAGCGTGACGCTCGACGGCGGGAGCGCGAGAAGAGAGATGAAGAGCGTCAACGGACCAGGGATAAGGAGCGAGAAGAACGGCGGCGGGCCCGCGAGCGTGAGCGTGAGCGCAAACCCGATACGAATACTGACCGGGACGCCCGAAGACGGTCTAGGACCCGATCCAGGTCACGACACCGCGACAGAGATAGAGAAAGAGACCGAGAACGGGACCGAGAAAGAGACCGAGATCATGACAGAAGCCGGCGGCACACCAGCCGTGAGAGACGACGGCGTGAACGGTCTCCGCGGACCGAACCTCAGCGTGGTCCAACAGAAGATATCAAGAAGCAGCTCACTAAAGAGGACCACGAGAGGCTTGAACAAGAGGCACTGGCGGACCTTTTGCGCGAAAGCAATAAAGATGACTCGAAGCCTCTGGAGATGGAAGTCGATCAGGCATTAGTGCCACCCCCACGACGGTCGAAGCCCGCATCAGCAATACAGCCTATTCGCCGTGATTCCACAAAAGCATCAGATCAGAAGAAAGCCCCCGATTTGACATCGGCGAAGTCCGAGTCTAAAGAACCGATGGGCGAAACCAGAAATGTTAAAGAGCCAAGAGCTGCGGACTCTGAAGAACCTACAAGAGATAAAGAAACGAAGGATTCAAATGTAGCAAAGGCCCAGCACGACCGAAAATCAAGCCCGACACCGTCGCGGCAACACCGAGACCAGTCACGTAGCGGTGTTGATGAGCGGAAGCACCGCGAGCGAGGCAGGGGACGTAGCAACTCACGCGGCAAGGCAGATGCTAGAGATACTAGTAGATCTCGGCATCGAATTGACCGTAGAGAGCGGAGTAAATCAAGGCATCGTGCAAGAGAGAGGACACCGGAGAAAGATACTTACCGGCCAGGGGGTCGTTATAGGAGTCGATCGCGAAACCGGGACAGAGATGTTCGAAGTCGCTCGAGGGTCCGGACTGAGCGGAGAGATCGCAGTCGGTCTATGGATTGTTATCGACCTGACCGCGAGAAGCGTGTCCGCTCTGATCTACGCGATGGTCGTCGAGGACGCTCACGCTCACGCTCACGCTCACCCCGAGATCGGAAGGAGAGACGTGACAGGAGCCGTTCGAAGCTTGTGACAGATCGCCGGGACCGAAGCCGTTCTACACGGCGTGCGCGCAGCCGGGACAAGGACAAGGGGGATGACGAGAAGCCACGTGACCCCCCCACGGGCCGCGACAAGGAACATAAAGGAGACCGTGACCGAGGTCGAAGGAGCCGATCACCGTCCCGACCAACAACTTCAAAGGGGCCCGTCTTGAACGACGCCGAGACGTGGAAGCAGAGTGAGATCAAGAGGCGCGAGCAAGAAGCCAAAGCTTATCTAAAGGCACAAAAGGAAGCTCGTGAAAAAGGCCTGCCGGTCCCGGGTTTGGAAGACCGGCGAAGCACTGGAGATCGCTCGCCCGAGGTCAAAAGATCCCGAGTACTAGAGGAAACCGACCGCTATCGGCCTATAGAACGCGATCGGGATCGTGGGCGGGATAATAATAAGGACCGAGACCGTAATACCGAGCGCGACACTGAGAGCCGTCGTGACAGGCGAGGTAGCAAACCTAGAAGCCGAAGTCGACGCCGGGAGCGCAGTCGGGATAGAAATCGCAGCCGGGAACGTGAGCGAGAACGTGAGCGAGAACGTGATCGCGACCGAGACAGGGACAGGGACAGGGATAGGGACAGGGATAAGGATCGGGTGCGCTCTAGGTCCAGGACCAGATACAGAGATGGGGATCGAGATAAGGATCGCGAGCGTGACCGGGATCGGAACCGCAATAAAGACAAGGAGCGCGATAGAAGCTATGATCGTGATAGGAGAAGCCGACGCGACCGGAGTACATCCCGACGGGACAGGCGCAGGCGCAGCCGAAGCCCCTGAGATGTTCACTCTCAAATCCACTCGACTTGTCGCTTATAGCATGGATGGGACGACTCGAGGTTCGGCAATCATAATTATGAAATTGTACAAGTAGTTATTATTTCGGAAGGGAAAAGGAATGGAGCCGGATCCATGGCATGTCCGAAGGTCATTTTGGAGCAAGACATTCGACATTATTCGAATGCGTGAATAGGAGTCCACCCGTGCCCCAGTCGGTATTCTGGGTTATCTCCAATGAAGATAAGTTGGAGCTTTGGCTTAGCTACTATCCCGGACATTCGTATACTCGTAAGCCACCTCATCCCCCTGCTGTTGTAGTCTACCTAGTATATCGTCTCCGGGTACTGCAAGAAGCGATATTCAGGAACGTCTACACCTGCAGCGAGGGAATATGCAGGTACCAAGCTGTTTACAAGTACATCTTTATTGTCGAGTGCTCGTATGCTAAAGCGTGCTAGCTAAAGCCAATATGCACTCAAAAGGCATTTACCTGTATTGGTAGGCATTATATCGGAATTAGTTATAAATCATTCGAAAGCTCTTTTAACCTGGAGAGTAATATCAGCATCGCTTCCACTTTAACGTATATAGTGTACGGTACTCTGGCTATACGTTTATCATAGACGCAAATGAGCATATCTGTGCTTTGAGAATGTAGTGTCTGCTCATGCTTGACACACGTCACTGATGCAATCAATTTCCACCAAAGGCAAAAGTGGGGTCGGCGATAGATCTTGGGGCTTGGCTTCTATCCGATTACAGAAACAAAGTTGTAAGCGGGCGGGTATCGTGACTTGGGTTGGCGGTAAACCTATCTAGAGGACTCAGCGTACATAGCTCCTCTTCCTTACCTTCTACGGGCTTCTGCAATAAGTGTTTAGGGTTGCTATTAAAGGTCCTTAATGCGCCTCTCAATTTAATATTTCTGTCATGTGTCGCACCATGTAGAATACAGTATTTGACTCCTGTAACTAGATGCAGGTGGTTGACAAACAGTGACTTATGTACCTTGACAAGGTCAACCACCCTAAGCCTTACCAGAGTTAAACTGCGTAAGATTTATACTAATAATACCATTTCTCCTGCTCCGCCGGTGTACTGCCCGGTCTTTTTGTCAACAGCCAGGTCAATAGCAAGACGGGCCATATTTCGTACCTATCCGAGTATGATTAGGCTACGGGACTGTGATACCTGAGGCAACAGGCAGAACAGGTGACAAGGTCCTCTTTACTCATACAGTCGGACCTGACGGAAACTTAAGAGTCCATCATCCATTCCACCGCAAGCTCCCAATACCCACATGGGCTCACTAACAGGATTCTACTAAACAAGGGTACTCACTACCTATCTACCTGTCACATCCACGTATTATATCTACTTACGAGTACACAGTAGGTACCTATTAGGCTGATGCCCCCCCATCTCTCCGCCGTACATGTCGCATTAAGCGCACCGCCAGCTGCCTTTTCGTCACACTTCCTTCTCCAACTGACCGCGGCTCCCTCATCCTTTTCTACCCACCCTACCTGTTGTCTCGTGTTGTCTCATCGTCTAAACGATAGGAAACCCCATCCATTTGCTTTTTCTACCCCTTCTCATTTGTCTTGTATAGCATCAGCCTTTCACCTTTTGCTGTTATCTTCTGATACATCCAAACTCTCTTCCGCCAAGTGCGGGCTTTACTTGTATTACGTATCAAATCATATACGTCTCGCCTTATCACCGCCACATCCCACCCTCTTCCCCCATCCGACCCGTTTACTCGCCCAGCCTACGAGGCACACCGAACGACTGCCTCGTCCACTCGGTCAATCCAGTGTTTCAACCACGACAACGCCACATCCCGAAATTATTCTCACGAACCACCCTACGTTCTAAACCTCATCGCCGAATCTATTTCTGTGGTGTGTTAAGGATTCGATTGGTTCTGATTAGTCCTCGGGGTATCCGTCCTCGACGATCGAGTAGCCGAATGACCGAGGCGACCCGGTGACGGAGACGTCCAAACGTCAAATACCGCGCCCATCTTCTTTGTCGGCCCATTACAGTTTCAAAATGTCGAGTCCTCTGGATGGCATAGTCATCGGACTACTATCGTCCTTTGGCTCTGCCATCGTTGTTGCTTTGATATTTCTTATCATCTACTTCTTCCGCCACACGACATCCGGTCGCATCTTCTTAGACCGTATAGGCCGACCTGGCGAATATGACGATGAGCAGGCTTTCGCGAAAGAAGAGGCCGAGGCCTTGGAAATGATGGACGACATGCAGAGAACCGAGTATCTCAGGGCAAAAGGTACGTACCTAAGTGGCCCATCCATCCCAATGCCGTTGTAGAATCGCATCGATCTGACCGATCCCAGCGTTTATACAAGGAAACCCCCCCGAGTCCGTCCAGACGGATATTTCTTTGTCGCAATATTTAGCGATACAGGAAAAGGGCGTGGCAGCGTGGGAGTTCGAACCGGAACTTGAGATAGCCAACTGTTTCGTCGAAGCGAGAACGGAAATCGAGTTTTTCGATTCCGAGTGCACCGTCATGAGTAATTTGCCTGTGCCGAAACAGAACGAGGTCTATTACTGGGAGGCAAAAGTGTATGAGAAGCCCGAAGCCACCACGTTGAGCATCGGCATGTCTACCAAACCGTACCCGCTCTTCAGGCTACCTGGTAAGCACCCTTTATACCCTTCCCAGGAAGATTCCTGCTAATCCTTATCCCCAGGCTATCACAAATACTCGGTCGCGTACACGTCTACGGGTGCTCGGAGATACAACCAGCCCTTCACTCCTACGCCTTACGGACCGCCGATCGTCCAAGGCGATGTTATCGGTGTTGGATACCGACCTCGGACGGGCACTATTTTCTACACTCGGAACGGCCGACGCTTAGAAGATGTCGTCCACGGCTTGAAATCACAGAACTTCTTCCCGTCGGTTGGTGCCAATGGTCCTTGTGTGGTCCACGTCAATTTTGGACAAGCCGGCTTCGTTTTTATCGAGGCAAATGTGAAGAAATGGGGCCTTGCTCCGATGACGGGCAGCTTAGCACCACCACCACCGTACGGTAGCGAACAAGGCAGCATCCTACTCGAATCGGGGCGTAGAAAGGATGAGACTCCGGGGTCCCCGTCACGAAGCCATCACTACTCGCAGTCATATCAGACGTACAACAGAGGTCCATCGCTAGAGGCCGGCCACACGCGGACACGTAGCGGCAACTACCGGGTCCTCGCACCGACCAGTCCGGGGCCGCAGAGAAGCCCTACGGATATTTCCTTGGCTCAGCTGGTCCCTACGGACGGGTCTGGAGAAGGGAGCACCAGCAGCCACGGTGCAGGTACCTCTGGGGATCACATAGTCAATATTACAGGACTAGGATTAGACGAAGCTACGCAACCGCCGCCCGAATACACCAGCCCCGAACATTCTGACGAGGATGGCGCAAACAGTGGATCCGACAGCGATAGCACGCCGTTGATTCGAACTCCCACCCGGAGTCGTGGTGTTTCGGCGGTCACGTTCCGTCCGAATAATCCGCCAATACCCAGCTATAGCGACGCGGTCCGTCAAGGTGCTGGTAGGGACAGAAGTCGAAGCGATACGAGCGGTATGCAGCGGCGACCTGGCAACTGAAAGGGGTAGACAACCTTCCCTCTAGCACTATCCGGCGTCCATAAGAGCGAATAACGGTCTTGCACACCCGAGCTCTCAGGGAAGAATTGGTGTCTCGATATGGGATACGGGCGAAGGCGTGTTGGTGGTATGGATATTGCCACTCTATTAAAAGATACCCGGCTAGGCAAATGCTTCCAGGCACGGACATGAGGAAAGGAGTTTTGGGTGTATTTTTAGATGACAGCCTTCGAAACGGCTCTTGTGGTGTTGGCAGTTTATTGCGGATGGTGGTCGCCGTCTTTTTATTGCGTTTACGGGGCTTACCGGGGGTTCAGGGTTTACACATACATGCACATACTTTATAGCATTGGAGCCCTGGCTGGCTGGCTGGTTTGCTGGTTGGCGTTGGGCAGTCATCGACGCTAAGATAGGCACACGCGTCTCACATATAAGATATTTGGATTCAAGGAATGACTATGTTATCTCAGTTGAATGATTGACTATGTCTAACCTTGTCGAGAAGGTACAGAGGGAGTCTTGCCATACAGAACATAGGGGGAAGAGAGAGTATCTGAACAACGTGATTGGAACGAAACTTTGCCATGAGATGGGATCTCAGCGCGTAGAGGCGGGAGGGACTTGCCTCACTGTAATCCAACCTTGGTGTTCAGGTAAATGTTTAAGATGTGTTCTATTTACGGCGGTAGTGCTAATGAAGAGCCATATGTTAAATGAACTTCTATCCACGTACATCAGGTGGTGATGCTGACCAGTTTGTGGCTTATACTGAATAGGGGTTTATGTTTTTTGCGTCTAACCTCATCCTGGGAGCCTCCTTTATGAATATTCGGCGCAGCCATTATTTCAGTGAGAGCTTTCTGTTTCAGAATAGATAGGTACTTACTGTTGTTACACATGCTCGGGCAAGGCCGGCTCGCTTGGGACACAACACAACACAACACAACGGAGTCAGGTACGATTCACAGATGGTAGGTAAGGAGAAGTTCACTGACACCGGGGGGGTTTATGGACTTGCTAGGAAATATCTACTTTGAAAAAAGCCGGACTGGTAACTGGAATAACCTAACCTAGCCAGCTTGTAATATACTCGTCGCCTATGTCATTGATCAAACACCCAGTCTTTACAGTCATGGGGAGATGCGTGAGGACCTGGAATCAACGTCGTGGGAAAGGGGTGTTGATGACTTCTGGGCGAGGAGAGATTAGGTTGATGTCTTATACGTGTAGATACATGTACCTTTTATGGTTTACGGGCAACTAGCTATGTACGTACCCCGATCATGCTGATGGAAAGTTTCCGCCTTGGGATATGACAGTTTGCGAGAAACCGTCGCCTTACATTCATTCAGTCTATGTAACCTCAACGCTAAGGAATCAATAATATATTTAAATTGTTAGTAGAAATACATATTCGCTGCGGTTTATTATAATCAACTTTTGTCTACAGGGAAAGAGCTCCCCTGTCTGTCTATCTAACCTAGCATGTGTGTGTATTGTGGGTGGGATTACCTAGATCCGCCCCCCTTTGCGTTTTTGATGATATCTGACGGGTTTACCCATCTACGTGTTGATATCATCTAGCACTTTTTTGAAAGAAAACATTTTACCTGTCTGTCCCTGATTTCTACGGCACTTGGTGAGCGTCGATTCAAAGGGTTGGGTTAGGTTAGATTCGCGATATCTCTTTACTCGGTTTATTACATGAGTATTTGCCTCATGCGCATATGTCGAAAATCTCAACACACGTCACGGATTAATTTTGTGATATCAATTCCACGGTCCACCCCCAACTACCTATCAAATCCATACCAAGAAAGCCTTGACCAGATTACAATCAATCACACAACGCAACACCGTGATATCTACCTACCTTCCCTTATCCCATCCTCGGGCGTCTGATTAGGTTAGGTAGGTACCGGTAGTCTGCTACATACGCGCCGCCATCTCGACCGCTGTCAAATAAGCCCGGACATCATCTTACCTATTTATTTATTTATTAGTAACGTCATCCATACGCAAACATCATTTGGGACGGATCGTCAGGGTCCAACCAAAAACTAAAACACAATGTTATATCCAACGGTGAAGAAAGAAAAAGAAAGGAAAAAAGATATAGTAACATCCCCACCCTCCTCCCCTATTCGGCCGAGTCCGGCGCTTAGGTTAGTAGGTAGGTATGCAAGACACTTGGGTATTCTAGCGGCTCTGTTTATGTACGAGTATGTATGTACGTGGGTTGGTAGGTAAGGTATGTTTCTATCTAACCTACTCGTAGTAATCATGCTATGCTTGTCAACTCAGAAAGGAAGAAAGAAAGAAAGAAAAGCCAAGACACGGAGAAAATTTCCTACGTACTTGTTGTTGTCTTGCGTTTGGAGAGGTAGGTACACAGACCCCCGGGGGACAGAGAGACGAAACGAATAGTCGGTGAGAGTGGCAAACAATTATATTTTCCCTCGGTTTTTCGGTATGCTTACCTAATTACTATTATCTACAAGCCTCTAACCTTGGGCTAATCCAGGCTACGAGTAGATACAACGTACCTACTGTATATATCAACATCAGTCTATTTCGTCCAACTGTACGAGTACCCTACAATTTGAATAAATAATATTTTGACGTTTAAACATAAAGAGATATATACACTACGTGCGGTTTAGCCTAGGTTCCTTGCAAATATACTCGTACCTGGTACTGACATATGCATGCATGCGCATTCCTACAGGGCTTACTAGGGTGCTTCCGGGCAGGATCCGGAATGTCCGGGTGGCCTATCATCATCCACGTCATGAGGGAATGTTTAAGATTTTTGTAAAAGAGTTCTCTTCTCTCTTTCCTTTCGGCCGGATTTGCGTACGATTGAAAATCGATAGGTAGGCGAAATGATGGCCTGGCACGTCTGTCTGTCGATGATTTTGTTTGTTGGGATAGGATAGGATAGAAAGACAGATAGACATGGAAACGGTCTGTCAATATATGTAACATGAGCCGATGAATTTCCCGTTCCGATTGTGACCCCTCCTATTCTGTTTCTGGTCTAGATAGATATTATAACACTTCTTTCTCTCTTGTCGATAGTGTGCGGTTTTAGGGTACTCCGTAAGTTTTCCCCGCGGCTAAGGAGCTAACCTCCGTATCTTTTCCTTTCCCATATCACGAGCGTGAAATATATTACATGTACTCGTAGACAGGTAAGGTAAGGTAATGTATCCGTATCCACTTCGCGGCGGTTCGTCCCTGGCACGGTTTTTTCACCCCGGTTCTAACTACCTATGCGGGCCCTTTTAATATCACCGATTATACTACCTACCCTAACCTAGTATATGCGGGTGCATCATTATTATACTCACCGATTATTTCTTAAACTTACCACGGGGGGGGGGGGGGGTGCAACAGCAAGCTTCTAGAAATCACCCCCCCATGTGACGACGTGGTTAAAGGGAGTCGAGTCTGCAATTCCGGCGGGTC
>MU401458.1:306027-395691 GCA_022579005.1 Poronia punctata
CCCCCCGCCGCCCCCCCCCCCCCCCCCCCCCCCCCCCCCCCCCCCCCCCCCCCCCCCCCCCCCCCCCCCCCCCCCCCCCCCCCGCCCCCCCCCCCCCCCCGCCGGGCGCGGGTAGAGCAACAGCAAGATTCTAGAAAACAACCCCAGATGTGACGACGTGGTTAAAGTTAGTCTAGTCTACAATTCATAAGGTTAGCCGCCCCTCTCTCCGCATCAACTACCTACTCGTAGGTAAGTAAGGTAGGTACTTCTTTTTTCTTGTTAAACCAGGTTGCGATCTTCGTCCGAGCGTTGCTACTAAAGAGTGTATGTGTGCAATTCAGGGGTAAAACTCTATATGCACCTACTATGTATCTAATTTGATGCAACTCGTACCTACCTAACTAAAAAAGCTCGCAGAACCTTGGAAAGGGTTTGAATGAATCATTTTCCTGCAGATGTAGACAGGATTCCAATAGGTGAATTTCTCTGTTATGCTGTAGAGTACTTCAGTAGTTCGCGCGTTAGGGCAAAAGCTAAGCGCTACGGTACCTTAGAACTGCAACGGAATGTGGGGGTGTGCTGTACTGTTCCTTTTCCTTGATTTTAGTCGCGACGGGAATAAAGACAGCTAGCAATATACTCGTATATTTTTATTCGCGATGTTCCCTTTTGCGAAAATCGCGAAAAATCGTAGTATCTTCAAGTCTTGATGCAGGTGAAGAGTAAACGGCCCAGATTGCGATTGCGCTCGAGTCGAATCCCATCAGGCCAAATTATATATATATAAAACCGTAGGTTAGATACGTCGGTATGTCCGGTATTCTCCTTTTTTTTCCCGGCTCTTGGAATTAGATAAGCAAAAAGGAATGTTGGAGGCGTTCTGTCGTGGTCGTGTGACATTACCTTTAGGTCTGCTCTTCAAGTTGCACATGCTTTTTGAATTTGGACCGAGACGTCCCTCCAATCTTAGGCGGTAAGTAGGTAATTATATATATCTAACCTAGTACAAACCACAACATGATGCAAGGCACATCAAACAAAACCATCTGTTGTGCAGAAGGCCACAGATGAGGTCGCCACTGCGCTCCGGGAGAAATGTAACAAGCCTTGGAGCGTGACATGTATGTTTCTGTGTGTGTGTGTATGACATGGTAGCCGATTGCCGTGGCTGATTTGAAATGGGATGTTTGTATCACCGCCCATCAGACATCTCACCTTCATTCCCATTGGAGAATCGGGCAATTTGTTTTCCATTTCGGGTTTTCTCGGCCTCGTGCGGCATATGGGTTGATAGATGGTCTGTGACGACCGTGTTCGAGCTTTTCCCATGCACAACACAAGCATGCGTTTACTCGTAAGTTTGTTTTGTTTGTTACCGGGTAACCATCTTCCTTCTAACCTACGTATATAAGCATCAATATATAAGCAGGTCTTTAGAATTTATATTTAGCAAACATAAGCAATACCTTGTAACCTAGGTACTCCCCCTAGAGGTAGGTAGTGAAATCTTCATCTAGATAATTTCCACCTACTTCAAAAGCTCCATGTCAAGAAAACGAGGAATAGGATTGCTACAGAATTCCCTATTCGGGTGTTCCATGTCTTTTTTTGGTCACCGCCAACGGATGCTCTAATCTGACCAACCTAGGAAGTATATATTGTTATGACCAAGGTTGACCATGTTATATCCAGGATCTTTATCAGATCTTATCGTTGTTTGAAACTCTGAATTGCCTGCATGATTGGTACCATTGTGCGGCTCGAACGATTTCCCGCTTTGTGGCGTGTCATAGTAGGTTCTAAACCTTTGCCCCTACTACACTGGCACGGATTGCACACACATACGATGTACGTACGATGACTGTGTCAAAGGCGTTCCACTGCCAAGATACTGTCCAATCATATCGTAGAAAGATATGCGCGACTGTAGCCAAGAAGGCATTCCGCAAGCTTGGGAATTTGAGGGTCAATGCTGATGAGAGCTGATGACCTCGAGGCGAATTCTTAGCGGTGTACACGTACGGAAAGAAGAGTCCTGGAGCTCTTGGTCTGGCTACAATCCTTGCCCGCTATGGGCCGCAAACGGCGCGTTGAAACCCCTCTAATTTGCGGCAAGGCACGTCATATTGATCCAATGCGGCCACCTGAAACAAGGGTAGCTGGGGTTCTGTCTAAGACCAGTTTCCCGAGGTAAACAGACAATATCTACCTATCTAACCTACATAGGTGTAATATATTAGGTTATGTAGCTTTGAATTGTACTAGGAGGCATGTAACATACCTAGATAATCAATGCCATGTATCTTAGGCCTGTTATTTCTGAGACATGCTCCCGTTTGACGGCTTGAGAAGCAAGGAACATCGGGTGAGTAGGTAAATGTGGCTGCGTTTAAGGGTATCAGGGAACGTGTGTTAGACGCGAAACTAGTTACCGTGGCGTCAGCCGAAGATAACCTCGCCGTAATCAGCCGGGAAGGGACGGGGGCGGGGACGGAGACGGGGACGGGACACTCTGCTAAGCGCACGTACATACGTGTAGTACTTACATCACCTAACCTAATCTAGAGGCCTCTAGATAGGGGTGTAGTCGTAACGGGAACGGTACAAAGTATTTGGATGGGAATAACCTACACGTATTCCTACTCTCAGCTGCTGAAGCGGGAAATCCGTCTAACCATGCCAATCTGTTTCGTTTCCGGACGCAAGACACGAGTCGCTCGGGGAAACGTATGTCTGTACCTACATGTACGTATGTTGTTTTTGCTGCTAGGTAGATCGACGACCAGATCGGAGATGAGAGACTACGGGTTCTGTACGGGGAGTCGGGGACTACTTAACTGGCGTTGCTGTTCCTCGTCGGCGTTAGTAGGCCCTTGGCAAACGCCAGAGAGCTACATGAGCTTTCAACGATTGGTCAACCGGACCATCCGCGAATATGGTAACTTGTAAGAGCTGTGATCCGGTTCGGGATCGCTCTAAAGCTCTGTCGCGCCTGCACTTACGTGTATTCTATTCGGTTACCGTACTCTCGTGACTTGCTTGCTAATGCCAGTTTAGGTATGGTTCTTTCCCGCAATACCGAAGCGTCGAAAATCAGGTTTTGCTTACAAGACATTCCACTGCCACGATATAAGACGAATCCATTGCTTGTATACCCTCAGCAAAGTTGTCCCTTGAGCATCGCACGTCTCGTGTGGCATGGTTACAGAAGGCGGTCAACTCTAAATCACCAAACGTTGTACGAGAAACATGCCAGTAGGATTGTTTGTGCCTCGGGTAGACCCTGGATCTTCTAGAACACAAATAGAGACGTGGTACCTATTCTAGCGCTGCGGTTTCGCATGTTGTACTTGTCGTACGGTACTCGTAAATACCTACCTGTTCCGCAGTAGGTAGGTATATCCAGGTGGTGGGGGCGCGGGGTTCCGTCTCTACGATAGGTATTTCCTACAGTGCACGTACAGAGCAAGTCGACAACTTGACGGTCTCATACGTGCTCAGGTCTAGGCGCGAATAATAGAAGCGTTTGATCTTATGGTCCAAGACAGTGCACAGTATCTGGATAGGTTAAGTAGGTAGGTAACATCGCATCTGCCTATGATGTGCATACCCCTGAATGAGCCACTTCAGGTAAATCAAATATTAGTACCGAGATCCTCACCGTCGTACATTATCTAAGCGAGGGACACGAAGTGGAATGTTTTGAAAATGCAGGTGCCAATTGTCGTAGAGGGCAGGTAGAATGGATCAGCAATATTTTATGCGTTCGAATACAGTAAATGGCGACTTCCCTAGACCAGCGAGGATCATGGTTCAGCAACGAACTTTTGAACCTCCAAGGTGGCATTCAATTTCGTTTTTACTCGGTTATGGCCCCCAGAAGCCCCCAGGAGTGGCCGCATAACTGCGGCCTCTAGCTAGTGCTTTTAATGAATTGATGGTGGCTCCCTTGATTCCTGCTTCATGTGTTTTGCCAATCATACGGGCCGCACGATAAAACACTCAGTGAGAATTGGCCCGAGACTACTGCAAGATACAGAGAGCTGTGTATGAACGGTGTGGCGAGTTAATACTTGCAAAATGTTCTATTGGCCTTGGGGGAAGGACGACATATGATTTCCAGGCCATTATCCCACGAGTACACACGTCGTTGATCTTTGATGTCTAACAGATGCGTAGGCCGATAATAGATTTTTTATTGGCTTTTCAGCCGAGCTGTCGAGGCCTGTCGAGGGCAACACAATTCTAGGTTAGGACGAAATGCAAGGGCCGATGCCGCGCAATTTATTAGTTACTGCTGACCTACTGGTAATATTACCACAGCAAAGACCGGACAGCAACTTCCTTCCCATCTCCTCACTCCAGTTACACCTCCATTACAATCGCAGACATCTCTATTCGTTCCCCTAAGGAGACTCTATGCAGGTAATACATGATATTGGCCGTAAATTGTCTTCAAGTAGGACCTACAAGTACGAGTAACACTGCTAATGTTATCTTTTAAACATCATAAGAGACGAGGGGGGCGAGCTTGGGTTACAGACAACAAAAGTCGGTCACAAGACTTGCAGCCCCTAAATATTTAGGTTAGTTACACGCAATTAAACCAATTGGCAAGCGGGCCCCAGAGGCCCCACCCCCTGAATCTGGGCACTCCTGGGTGAGAATATGTGGCTGCCAGGCTAAGGTACCTACTTTACTTTTCCTCCTCGTTCCCCAATTCAGGGGTAACCTGCATGCCTATGATCTTGGAGGCACATATCATTTGCACAGAACAATACCTTGCATGGCGACACTGTTCTTGTATTAATTGCGCCAGGATTATTACACGCTATAGAGTTTTTAGTACAGCGTGTCGGAATTGATCTACTTCAAGTTTAGATAGACCCTTGTCTACCTATCCAAGTATAGTTAAGCTACTTTTAGAACTCCTCATTCTTATTCTGTTTTGGTTTAGCGGATGAGCCTATTTCGTCGGGTTGGATGAAGTACGTATCCACAATTGATGGTGACCAGGGCAGAAAGAAGACCAGAAGAACAGCGCCAGAAGAGAGGACAAGATGGTGCTTTCCAAAAATTAAATAACAGGACAAGCGTGCCGACTCTATACGCACACCTCGACTTTGTACATAGTCTGTAGGCTTTTCCTCCCTTTCTTCCCATCCGCCGCGCTCTTTGTGTGAAAGAGAGCAGTAATCCAATCTACTCGTAACTTACCTACCAATCTCAACTACCAACAAGTTACTTGGCCGGCACGGGCAATGAATGTGCTGAGCAGACTAGCCTTGTCGCCCATTCCCGTTATTCAATTATTAATGTGAGTCGTGCCAGCAGAAGTGGGCGGATGGTCCTCTCTGTCTCTCGTGTCCGGCAAGTAAGCAAGCCTCCTCGGCCGGTATCTCTTCTTTTCTTCTTACCCTCATCCCACCTCTTCCACCGGAGCAGGCGAGTTGGTCGTCTCTACACTCGGTCTCGGCATCGTAGCTGAGCGGGAACCCCAACGATCGGGTTTCTTGGCTGTACACGGAGGAGTGGGTTTTTAGCGATCTTCTGCAGATATCATTCGCTTTCATTGCGAGCCAATCCTGGGGCGCTTGCAATCGACTTGGGACGGCTTGCCCACTCTTTTATCATCTACCACTTTTCCTCGGCGTTGAGCATTCAGCCCTCAGCATGCTGCTTTGACAGTAGTTGAAGACATCGGCCTTCATTAGCTTCGGATAGCAACAGCTGGTTGTCGCCGTACATAAGCGCCTAAGGCCGACCCAGAGTTGTGCGCAAGCTGTGTCGCAAGTTGTACCGAACACCGAATAGCTGTCGCGCGCTCAGAACCAGTCGGCGCGATGGACGGCATTCTTCTTGTACCCCCAGATCGGGGTACAATCCTTGGGCGGGCTGTGTGGAAGGTAGGCGCCCCCTCTTCACTTCACCCGTTGCGCCCCTCGTTTTGCACCATGACAGAGGACTGATCTGCCCATATCCAGCCGCGCTATGTCGTCGTGGGGCCCCTCGCTCAGAAGGAAGGTCAACAGTCGAACCTTTCTCTTTCCCAGGTTCTGTCCACTACCCGTGCCAGAGCATCGCAACAAAAAGCTCCTACGGATGTGGTGTGCCTGTCGGTCTACAAGAATAAGGTGCGTACAATTTTGACACTCTTCGGGCTTTGTCCGGCACCCGTATGCTTTGCTCTTGCTAACGTCGTTATAGGACGATACAGAGCCGCTTCTTCAGCACTCGATCGCCTCGATATCTGACTGCCAGGTCCAACATATTGCTCATCGCAAAGGGGGTCAAGTCATGCCGACCCTAACCGTCCAGATATCCCCCGACCCGGCTACCGACAAGCTACGGAAGCGCCGATCGAGCCGGACCGGTGGGTTGATGACTACCAAGGACACGGGTCCAACGACGTTATGGTTCGTCACCGCCGAAGAATCCCGCCACGGCCTTGGCGAGTGGGCACGCTGTATACAGGGGCTTATGCGTCAAAACCAGCAGTCACTGCCCTCGACACCCATTAGCCCAGCATCGCCAGCTTTTATTTACCCCTTCCCTCCTCTGCAGGATTCGGTGGAGGGGCTTGAGCGATTCGAACGGCCGGAACAACCTGATAGGCCCGATCATCAGGAGAGAAGTGAAAAGCAGCCGTCTGTTTTCAGCGCGAAGGGCAAACTAAGGTCAAAGTTGCAATCCAAGGCGTCTGCACGGCCCCCTCCACCGACTCGGGACCATAGTGCGACATATCCTTCTGGTCCGCCGAGCCTCCGCTCCCGCAGGAGCGACATCTCTTCGCATGCTAGCTCGATGATCCCCGCGGCCATGAATTTCGTGCAGCAACACTACTCCAACTTGCAGCACTCCGAACTTCCCTCTCCTACTTCTACTGTAGACGAATATCCCGAGCAGTTCATAGAAGGATGGACGTCGGCGCAAGGGCGGACTTCGGCTCTGAGTTCCCCCATCAGGGCTAGAGCCAGCATCAGCTCCTCTTCCCAGGGGCCTGCAACTCAACCCAGTCTTGACTCCAGCCCACCTATGGCGCCACGGGAGACTATTCTGGATAGGGCTTTTCAGATGAGGTGCATTCCCGGGTCGGATCGACCTGTAGCGGGAGACGAGAGACTCACTTCGCTAGCGCGGTTTGAAGCCCTCATGAGCGAGGTAGAGAGTCGACGGGGAAATGCCCATAGGCAAGCCCGAGAGCCTCTTCGGAGCACCTGGGAAGAGGATGAGAGCGAAGAAGATGACATCGATAGGCCCGAGGACAGTGATGATTACGCCTCCGATCGCGATAGCAACCAAGACGACATAGATGCTTCAACACGCAAAGCGCTTAGATTCGTTGCTAACCGCCATGGTTCCACCTACAGTGACTCTGGACTGACTAATGCTCCGTCGATTGTACGGCCCCATTCAACGCAATCACGAAGCAGGCCTATGGCTCAGCGGACGATTAGTCAGCCTCATATTCCCGGCGTCCCCGTGCAAATTCCGGCGTCTCCAGGCTTAAGACAGGTTGAAGAGTACTCGGTGCGACGAGGGCACGAGAAGCGACACTCGACCTCGGACGTCAAAAACATGAGCTTCAACGACTTTGCGAAACGGCTGAGCGGCACGAGCAGTTTATTGCTTGTCCAGTCCAACGTCAGTGGCGGCAGCAACCGGGGTAGTGGGGATTATACGCCCCGAGGATCCATGAGCCCACGCGGGCCGAGGACACCTAGCGAGCGGGACGACAACTGTCGGTGGCGCGGTAGTATCGGCGTGTTTGGAAACGACAGCGGTTTCTTATAATATCGAGGAAAACCACGATACGCGATACCCAACGAATTTCCCGATCTCCGTTCTTCTTCCTTCTCTTGGACCTTCTTACCCACAAGGCCTCAGGGTCATGAGATATCGATTGTATATTTACGACCTCGGCCCTGTGGCCGCTTTTTATATGTATGACCTTACGATAATCGACAGACGGATGCCACTTTTTCTCTGCATTAGACGGCACAGCGTTTGCTCTTTACAACATTGATTTTCCAGTTCACGATGCCATATCTGTTTCGATCGTGCTTGAAGATCTCTAGGACAAATCCGCGACCGTTTTCGAAAATAGGGGAACGGACAACAGAACGTTTTCCAAGCATGAAAAGTTGTCATTGTGTTTTTACGACGATACTTTTGCCTTGCGAATCCCGATGACCGCTTTGGTTGGTGGCTACTCGAACCTTTTTGAGCCAATCACCGGAACTATGGATCGGGTGATCTACGCCTACTTTACGTTTGTCTCAAATATTTCTCGAATTTAGACTCGAAGCCGGAGCCTTTGATTTTTCTCTTCGTTTGAAAGGCAAACGTGCAACTAAGAGACGGACTTTAAGCTTAATCTTATTATTACGTAGCGCTTTCCTAACTAGCGCGATTTCACACGAGGATATGAGAGATACCCACCCAAGCCCCCCCTTTCTAGCTACCTTACCTAGTACAAGTACCTACCGACAATAGGAGTGGACGAGAAACCGAATAATCATTAAACTATATACACCTGACATTTTCACTTGACGTTGTGTTTTACATGTGATTCCCCCTACCGTATGACTCGAGGCGGATGGCCCAGTCTGAACAAGGTTCTGCCAGCTGCTGTAACCGGTCGTTTTTACCAACAATGTGTTCCTCGATTACCTATTTCTTTACAAGTCCAACTATAGTCTCTAACAATGCAATGTTTCTGCTTTTCTTTTATTCGGTATTTGCTATAGAGTTTACACCATTCCTTATGCTGTGGAAAAGCGTCGTTGATAGTCTCCTTGTTTAATTACCTAGGTTAGGGATCAAGTATCCGAGAACGAAGCAAGGGAGAGAAACGCGTGACTTGAAATAGTCAGGTGAGACGATAAGGATGGTAAGCTACTTTCTCGGAACTATAGATCACTTACTAGACTATTCCTTGCCAATGTGAGCAAGTGTTAGTATTTGCTTCCTGTCGACTTATAAGAGATCATATATTGAATGGCAGCTGCCTCACTCACAAGGCCGGCTGAACTTGCAACTTCTTACGCAATACGAATTATGGCACTCTAATCAGGGGTATACAAATTAGATACAGCACATGGGCCGAGTTTGTCTATATGGCCTCTGATAGCTCAATCCCAAGCACCCCATATCCTTGATACAATAAAACGCTTGCATATCAACCCCAACCAGACGAAATGCACTGCCACATACCTATTCACTTTTTGAATGGAACTGTTCTTTTTTCGTTGGTATCGGTTCTCGTTCATCCTCCTCATTGAGCATATCTAGCTCATGTTGTCGCATTGATTGAACCCTCTGTTTCTCCAGGGCCCATCGGCGGGAAATGGACTGCGGTGCATCCCGCGAGTAACGGACAATGCTGGAGACGACCATCTTATAGTCAGGAGAGTTTCTCGACGCGAACCTACACATGTCTCGATGACCTGCCCGCAACCCTGCCCTGTCCGTGTCGTCTAGGATGGGCGCTGCCGAATTCTCGGTGACAACCTGTATCGTACCAGGAAACCTATCAGTATATGGATTGGGATATATGTGTCTAGGTTAGGGCGTAGTGCTGTGCTCACATAGTCCCACTTATACCCCCAATCCGTCTTCTCCTGCTCCCAGAAGAAAAAGACCCTAAAGTTCTTCATCAATGGAGTGAAGTTATCCGTGACTTCCTGTAGTACTTCCGATTCCCCACTCAGCGCATTTAAGAGCTGAGATTGGGTGTCTATAAGCTTGGTGGGAATGAAGATGTCTATCATGCGTCGGGCGAATTTGGCCAGCTTCACTTTATGACTACCGAGGTGTGGCGTCCCGAAAAAGAGGATGCCATATGTAGAGACGTATATCGATCGTAGGTCAGGATGCGTGAGTTCTTGACATCTCTTGGTAGCATCTCCAAGTCACCAAGCCAGAACCGTTTGTTGCCCGACTGGGTTGAAACTGTCTTGAAAACGTTACCGTTGATTCCATGGACGGCAATAATACTGTGATACGGGTAATAAATATCAATCTGCTACCAACTCCGAGTGGTTGCGTCTTGAAAAAAAGAAACCGAGCATAGAAAGACTTACTCTACCTGCGGGTAGTCGCCGCGATAGACCCCTGTGAAAGAATGCTAAAACGCGGCCCATGGCCACAACCTCGAAACATGATTATTGCTGTGACTCACTGGGCAAGCACAGGAAACACCATGGAATCACCCGACGGTGATAGAGGGTTACTTGTGAAAGGATAGGTAATGCCATAATTGTGCTTGCTGCATGTTGATCCCAACAGCACAAGCCCGAGAGCTGCCCATATGTATCCGGTATTGAATAACAGGCGGCTGCCCGATTCTGTATCAGCCCAAGCATCAAGGTACACATCTATTCTTGCCCTATTTTTGGTTACGAGCATCGTGCACCCCCTGTAGGACAGGGTTTGTGGGGTTGTATCACTTTGATTCTGCAGTTAGTCCCAACAACAATCACATCGGGGAAAGCTTGAAGAGCCGTGACGCTGAACAGGGGGCTGGGACCGGCGTAAATGAAGTAAATACACATTAGTCGCACACGAGTTGTTATGTCAAACTCGAAAACCCGATCTTTCAGTTCTCGAGTCTATCTTCCGAGGACTCATGTAGTCTCGAGATTTCTTCAACGGAAAGGCGCACCATTTCATCCTTCTGTGGTGAGCTTACACACATTTAAACCGTCAAGAATGCAGTTCTTACTGCTTTTGGCTGGTTTCGCGGGCCTTGTATTGCTTAGGCGTTTTCTCCAAGCAAGGCGTGAGCAAAAGGTAAGCAATTTTTCAATTCGCGCCGAAGGAAACCGCGACTTATACAAGTATGATTGGTAATAGATACTCGACGCGATTGCCCTTAGAAATGGCTGTCTCCCGCCGCCTTTGCTTCAGAACCAGCGGCCTTGGGGTGTAGATCGTCTAGAGCAGATCTTCCGCGCTGACTCGGAGAAACGATTGATGGAATTGTTCCTCTTCCACTTTCGTCAAACTGGTTACACCCTCAAACAAGTCTTCCTGGGCACCCCGGCATATGGAACGGTGGACCCGGCGAACCTCGAGGCCATTTTCTCGACAAATTTCTGGGGTATGTGTTGTTCAAGAAGCTGGAGATGACAACGATGGAATGCCTTTCTTATTAATTGCATCTTTGTTGAAGATTGGTCGTTTGGACCCCGAAGGAAGATCACTTTTCCCAGTAAGTAATCTTGTTTCGTAACTCCCATGCTCGAGCCGTAACTCTCTCCCTTGTTCCAGGGCTTCTTTAAGCCCTCAAGGTGTCCTGATATTGTGATTTATCCCGAAAGAATAGCAGTTGCTGACCGGGGATGCAATAGTGTTTGGAGATGGCATTTTTACTCAGGATGGGAGCGCAGTAAGTCTGTGACTCTTTCATGTTGTCTCATATGTTTGATGACTTTCAACAAGTTGTACGTGTAAGTGGTATATTCGAATAATCTGACGTCTTGTCTAGTGGAAGCATTCGCGCGAAATGCTCCGTCCACAGCTTGTCTACCGGCAATACGAAGACCTAGAGCTCTTTCGGGGGCCTGTGGAGGATCTACTTGACGTGCTCCCCCAAACCGGAGGCGTCGTGGATTTACAACCACTCTTTTTCCAACTGACGTTGGACGTGACGACAGCTTTCTTGTTCGGAAAGTCCATTCGCAGCTTGAAAGACCCGAAGGACTGTATGGAAAAGACATTTGCCCGATCCTTTGATACTGCTCAAAGATACGTCGCATACCGCTTCCGCCTCTTGGACCTGTACTGGCTCATAGACGGGCCCAAGTTTCGAGAGGCATGCACCAATGTAAACAAATTTGCCGACCAGATCATAGATCAAAACCTCTCTAATAGTGAGGCTGAAGATGCACAAGACGGCGGCAAATACGTGTTTCTGAAGTCTGTTGCCAAAGCTTGCCCTGACAGGGCTGCCTTGCGAGGGCAGATAATCAACATCCTAACTGCGGGCCGCGATACAACGGCATGTCTCCTGTCGTGGACATTGTAAGTCATTCATCATATGTCACATGGGAAAATGTCTGACTCTAGTAAAGCTTCCTCCTTCTTAGACACCCCAGAGTAATGGAGAAATTACGGGCCGAAATCGATGCCCTGAGTGTCAAGGACGAGGAGCTTACACGAACGGACTTGCGCAACATGCATTACCTTCAAAATATATTGAAAGAGAGTAAGTATATTTATCCGAAGATGAATTATTGGTAGTCGGTCCGATATTGACATAGTTAGCTCTTCGATTATACCCTTCCGTACCGGTTAATACGCGCACATCAACCAAGCACACCGTGCTACCTACCGGAGGCGGGCCCGACCGTACAGCTCCCGTATTAATACCTAAAGGGACGGCAGTCGCATACAGCGTCTATACTCTTCATAGACGGCCAGATTTGTACGGCATGGATGCCGAGTGCTTTCGGCCGGAACGATGGGACGAAGATATGCCCCTCTTTCGGGACCGCACGACGCAGACTTATGGCTACCTACCATTTAGCGGGGGGCCACGTATCTGCTTAGGAAGTATGTATCACGATCTGCACCCCATTGAAAGCTAGTACTGATGCCAGTCAAAGTGGATTTCGCATTGGTCGAAGCTGCGTATACCGTCGTGAGAATCCTGCAGCGATATCCTAAACTTACGCTACCCGAGGGAGAAAAGGTCGAGTTAGTCGGAGTTGAGAAGCAGCAGACAACGTTGGTGTTGCAAATTGCCGAGGGGTGTAAGGCGAAGCTGGAGTCGTAATGGTTTTTTTGTGGACAAATATGTATACCGGTGTAAATGGCGTTGATTATCACGATGAGGCTGGGTACTTCTATAACATTGATAATAAGCAGCATGGTCGCGTCTCTGCCCTACTCTGGCACCGCGTACTTGGGAGACATGTACGAGTACATCGTAGTCGGCACATATTTTGGGAATCAGGAATATGCGAGCCTGCTCCGTTAGGGCTTAGCGTGTAGAGCTGGCTAGATAGTGAAATGTGGAACCTGATAATTCGTGCCTTACGTCCTACCTATTTGCATGAAGTATTGTTCCCTTCCCTGTCCTCTTGGGGTCTGCTTTCTATCGAGTTTCTCATCGACGGCCTAGGTTACATAGATAGACTAGGTCGCGACGAATGCCAAACGATTGAGTCGGTCTCGGTGGCGGGAGTAAACTCGAGTGATATGGCCTGCGCCCGGTTCTGCCCCCTTCCACGCTAGATTCCCTAGAGACCCGAACCCATCTTCAGTATTCAACTCGGTCGAACAGCCGGTCCAAAAGACACCCCAGTACCTAATTTAGATCCATGGCTCGGTAAAGTTACCAAATCTAGACCTCCTTGACTCACCTATGACGGTTCTCGTCGCAGTATCGAGACGGCCCCGGCCCCCGGGTTGTAAGTCGATGTTCTCGCGGATTCAAGGCTCCCTGCTGACGACCTTGCAGAAGACAAGACACCTTCGGGTAAAATGTTTTCTACTTCATGTTGACGCTCCCTCAGCAGTATCTCGACGTCTTGTCTTCATCGCTTCGCAACCGCAACGGAAGCTAATCTGATATATTTGTCATAGCCGCAAACACAAGTTTATAGCATGGCGATAAAGGGCTACTGAGCCTCACCATGCCAGAGTGTGTTGTACTTATGGCTCAGATCGACAAGGCCGAAAGCGTGCGGATGGTCCGGAGCAATTGACCCAGTCGCGACTCGCACACCATAACCCATCTCTCTGAGCCCTGGCTTCTGGTGCTGGACGATGCGAACGATCTCGGGATGGACTTGTCGCAATCCATACCTAATAGAATTCACGGGCATGTCCTTATCACGACAGGAAATCCCGGAGCACAGCTTTATAACACGATTGGAAGTTTTCCATTTACCGGGATGGACCCGGAAGAGGCGATATCACTTCTACTCCTGCTGGCGTACCCGGAAAAACAGCTAGACAGCATAATGCAGATCTACAGGAAAGAAGCTGGTGTGATCGCATCGGAGCTGGGTTATTTGGCGCTGGCTCTGAAACAGGCGGCTTATACCTTCCGGACCCAGTTTCTCCCCTTGGCCAGGTATCTCCAGTCCTTGCTAGGCTGCCGACAAGCCCTTCTCAGCCGGCCCATGGTCAAGTCTGCAGCCGAAGCCAATATCTATGCCACTTGGGAGTTGCCGTTTACAGATATACTGAGTGGAAAGACGACGCAATACCGTGATGCTGTCGAACTCATTCATATTTTCGCCTTTATGCATTTTGTCTCGATCCCCAGCGTTATTTTCCCACTCTGCTCTGACGGGTTGAAGTCCTTTGCCGGTCTCTCTGTCCGGCCAGCTGTACTTACGGAGCTAGCGTCGATGCAGACGGTTGAGGACAGAGTGATGACGGCTGCTCGGGTGCTCTACGATCATTCCATCATATCTATTAGTGAGGCCGGGACCCCGTCGGATGTGAGTCTGGCAGAGAGCTCGGAGCAGGCCGGCCGGGGACAGCGCCTCAAATATTACTTCACTTTGCATCCTGCCATCCACCAATGGTCCCGCGAGAGACTTCAGAAGGAGGACCAGTCGAAGTGGTTAGACTGCACTGCCGCTATCCTGGAGCATTCCGTCTCCCCCAACATGGAAACTTCGGGTCGGGCAATGCGACGGTTCCTGCTACCTCACATCGAGGCGTGTTTAAGCCTGTTGGAGAAGACGTACTGGGACCTACCTCATACGCTGCAGCAAGCGTCACACTTGGATAGGTTCGCAAAAGTGTACGCCGAAGCCGGACTTTGGAAAAAGGCGCGCTCACTACAGCTCAAGGTAGTCGATTTCAGATCAGCGAAACTAGGCGCAGCCCATCCTTTAACGATCGAGGCCAAGCGGAGTCTAGCACATTCTCACTGGAACCTCTTTGACGTAGAAAGCTGCATCACAGTGCAGCGTAGCATTCTAGTAACCCAGATCTGGTCTCGCCCATCGCTCTCGGAATGGTTCGTCTGGCCATTCTGGAAACCATGGCACGTACCGTATTGTGTTACGCTGAGTGACTTGACCCAGTCACTCTGGCTAGCGGGAAGACGTGAGCTTTCAAGACGCGCTGGCACAAAAGCTGTCAGCGGCTTGGTACTGAAACGGGGTGCTGACGATCCACTAACACTTACGGCCATGTTCAACCTGGCTCGGACGTATCTTCACATTGGGGAACACGAGAAAAGCGAGGAGATACTAAGAATTGTCTTGGCAAAGCGTGAGCATTTCTTCGGGACGGAGCATCCGGATACCTTGATGGTGTGCAATGAAATGGGCATGGCTCTGTGTGCGCAGAAGAAGTGGCTCCCAGAGGCCGAGCGGCTGGTGCATGGCGCTCTGGAGGCCCGCAAGAGGATATTGGGCGAGGAACATGCCTATACTTTGTGGTCTGTCAATAACCTCTCCAAAGTCTACTCAGAGCTCGGCCGTTATGTTGATGCTGCAGCTATCCTGGAAGAAATTCTTCCGACTGTGGAGAGGACACTGGGGGAAGACCACGCTGGCATGTATATGACCAAGGCCAACCTGTCTAAAGCTTATATAAGGAACGACAAGTGGGAAAAGGCCGGCACCATCATACAGTCCCTGCGTGGGAGGGTGCCCCCTGATCACCCTGATTGGATTCATGCGGAATGGGGCTACGCCTACTACGTCCTGCACGGCGAAAACGACCCGGAGGCTGCGGAGAATTGTTGCCGAAATGTCCTCTCCAAGGTTTTCGAGAAAAAGATCACCAACCCGGAGAATTTACGAGTGGTTAATATAGCAGAAATCTTACATCGCATATACGAAGAACAAGGCAGGGTTGCTGAACTTGAGGAATTAAAGAGGAAGTTCCCAAGTGTGGGCAACAATGAAGCCAGAACATCTATCGACAACCTGCCGCTGCCGGAATGGAGACTTACGCAGCCAGGCTGAGGGAATCATCGCTCTGTGATCGATATCTCTGCCAGTATATTATCCATCATATACTGCTAGCGAAGACTTAACCTCGACATGATTGATGTAGATATGCAATCAGTGGGGGCCTAATCGCGACATTCGACTTCCTCTCAGCAGTTCCGGCATATTGGTCTTAAACTAGAAGACGCTCACGTCTCCGTACATACAAATCACGGGTCAAAACAAGGAAGAACCGTGGCTTCCTATAAATATTTCACGCAATAACATGTAAAACTACACATCATATATCCTATCTACGATCGTCTACCTCTTAAGAATTCCAAGCCTAACATATACCCATTAAACAAACTTGGGGTTTCCAACATTTGATCAACGACAAAATGAACCACTTTTTCCAACATAGGACATGAGAACTTTGGAGCATGTTAAAGTTTATCATAATTTGTAGCAACAATATTTCAGTCTTTAGACTACAGACAGTGGATAGTGGGGCATCTCCAGAGCAGAATGGGGAAAGCTAGGCTTTTACTCGTATGTCCTATCTCTCATGTCCGACACAACTTTAGATAGGCTTTGCTTTCAACCTTACATAAGGTATTAACCTGATTCACACATGTACAGTCTACGAGTAGACCACCTAGGCAAACGTTACACATGATCCGTTCCATACCAAGCACGTTGCTCACAAGGTATGCAGTAGTCGCCGGGGATTGGTTGCTACACCACAGATTCCCCGCTCACACATTTCGCTAGCCAGCTCTACACGCTAAGCCCTGGCGGGACAGGCTCGTATATCCAACGCCTTTCCAAAGCACAAGTAAAAACGCAAGGCCCTCGAAACTGCTTCAAACATACCTAACTCGTACAAGTACCGTTTTTGCTACCGCGAAGGGTTGGTGTGTGTGTGGCTTGTCGCACTTTCCCAAGAAGGGGGACTTCCCTGTTTTGTACACGATTCATGTCCTACAGCCAATCAGAGTCGACGTATGACGCCACTCTGTGACGTAACGCCACACACCTAGTCTTATTCATTCAAAGATACTATTACTCCCCCCATGAAAACACGCAGAGTTGGGAGGGGGAGAGAAAAACGGGAGAGAAATGATTGATGCCTGTTCAGATGAGATCATCGATGCCGTAATTCTTGTGATACATTAGTAAGTAACGGACGGATAGTATTTAAAATAAATAAGAGAGAAAGGATAGATATATATTCTAATTACCATCTATCTATCTATGTATACTGTCTATATCTTCCAACCATCAAATCCCAAGCTCAAACTCAAAACCAATCAATCAACAAACCAGAAGATATAATATCCCATTCTACATTCCCGTATATATATAAATCCCCCAACTCCCCAATTGTTCAACAATCCATCATGTCCGCCAAGCAGCAAGAAAGCACCCCCCATCGCTCTCCCTCTCCCTCCCCCAAGCAAACCAGAGAAGAGAGGGAAGAAGCGGAGAAACAATCAACGATGGAATGGGCAAAAGAGACCCTAAACGAACAATACGAGACCTGGATGCCCTGGGTAGAAGATATTTTTCTAAAATATTTCACAAAGGATAATAAAGCTTCTTACGTCGCTCGTGGTATGCCTGTCCTCCCCTTCTCTCTTCCCTTCCCTTCCCTTCCCTTTTTCCTTTTTGCTCTCCTTTTTTCTTTTCTCCCCCTCCACTTGCCTACTTGCTTCCCTAAGAAATAAAACAACACAAAAATACTAACGGAGACCAAAAAAAAAAAAGACCAACTCAACCAAACAAAAGTAACAGGCATCAAACAAGTCGACCAAGTCCAAGACGGCGTCAACAATGTCGCGGCCGATCAATTAGGTCAAGGGGGTATGCTTGAAGGTGTGGGCGATTTCGTTTCAAAAGAAGGCGTCGAGAGGGCTGATGGGAGGAGAAAGGAGAATAGGGATGATGATAATAATAATAAGGGAAATGAAGAGAAGAATACGGGCATCGGCGCCGGGCTTGTTGAGAATGTCCCTGTTGTTTCGGGGTTGTTGTAGTTCTTTCCTCCTTTTCTTTTGTGCAGGAGGGAGGGGGAAGGATGGGTTTGGGATTGAGGAAAAGGAGTAGGTTTAGGATCATGGGGTTTTTTTTCTTTTTTGGGAGGGCGTTATATATCAACCATGATTCAAGGAAATGGATGGGTGTTGGATTAAAGTGATCGGTAATAAATATGAGGAACAAATATACTGTTTTATCAGAGAAATCTATTTTACTTATTTTTACGTGGTGTTCAATGTCCAACTCCAAGGAATGAATAGTTTTTACTTTCCCGTATATGTCCTTTATGGACCACTATGGCGGTGCTGTCTACTAGGTAAAGTATTTATAGATAAAAGGTAGTCTTTAACTTCATCTTGTCATGCAAAATACGGCAGTACTTAAGATATACAGCTATGTTGGGAAAACCCAACAAATATGAATATTTATATCTGATCATTCATGTATTTATTCAACGCAGCTATCAAAAGCGCAAAACTATGCAAAAGACTACCTACTGAAAGCACACAACACCACCACACACGACTCCGACAACGCAGCAAACCTCTTTTCAATCATGGAAAATAGGAACTCGCAAAGGAAAAGGCCAAAACATGACTTGACGAGACATGATATCTAGAATGTAAGACTCTGATGATAATAGCTATATAGATCTCTAAATTGAAAATGCTCGAGATTGCAAATGTTGTATGGGCAGGTTAGAAGTCTATGATGCACGAGACTCGACGGCAGATTTGATAGCTATGTAAAGATACCTAGTTAATGACAGTCACTGAAAATTCACCGGGTGGGGGATTACTCACCATCACATGTGACCTTGGCGTCGCCGAAAAGCATCTTGGTTCCGGGCATGTAGAACATGGGATTCGGAACATCGGCTATAACCAGTCGAGTCAGTACGTTGATTGATTGATGATAAGGGGGGACAAGGAAAAAGAGTATATATATATCTCACCATATCCGGATGACATTCCTCTCTTCATAACTATCACTTGCTTGCTCTTCCATGCATGGAGCACAGGCATGCCAGCGATGGGACTGCCGGGCTCTAGGGCGATAGGGTTCACCGTGTCATTAGCACCGATAACGAGCGTTAGATCCGTTTCGCCAAAGTCGTCGTTGATTTCGTCCATTTCCAGCACGATATCGTAAGGCACACTTGCTTCGGCTAGAAGGACGTTGCACTGGCCGGGCATACGACCAGCCACCGGGTGGATGGCGAACCGAACGTTGATCCCCTTGGACCGCAACATCTGGGTAATTTCGCTTATGGCATATTGCGCTTTAGCCACAGCCATGCCATAGCCCACGACTATGATGACGCTCTCGGCATTAACAAGCGCTTCCGCTGTTTCGTCCACGTTGGTTTGCACTACGGTGCCTTCAACCTTGTAGTCGGATGTTGCAGGCCCCGATATGCCACCAAATAGCACGTTCGTTAGTGACCGGTTCATGGCCACACACATAATGTATGAAAGAATCGATCCTGAAACGCCTATGAGAGCACCGACCGACGTCAGTAAGGGGTTATCCAACATTAACCCTTCAGCCACCAGGGCAAATCCACTGTATGCGTTGAGGACCGTGATAACGACGGGCATGTCGGCTCCGCCTATGGCAGCCGTAGTAGTATATCCTTTAGCAAAAGAGAGGATCGTGTTTGCGCCTAGAGCACAGGCAGCAATCATGGGCGACCCCGGAGCCATTGTGACGAAGGCGCCCATGGTGGCAATGTTGGTGGCTAGCATTCCCGAGTTGACCGCATGCCGACCCCGGAACACAAGCGGCTTGGATGACATCTTCCCGGCTAACTTCAAGAAAGCCACGATAGACCCGGTGAAAGTGATGCCGCCTATCAGAACACCCATGTAGGCCGTCACGAGGTGGAGCGTGGTTATATGGTCGAGGCTACCCATCACACTGCCGATACTCGTTAATACTGCAGCCAGACCGACGACAGAGTGAAGTGCGGCGACTGTTTGAGGAAGGTCCGTAGGCGTGATGCGCTTTCCGATGACGAAGCCGAGGATACTGCCAATCGTTGCGAGAGCCCCGAACTGAGTAAGGACCTCGGGGCTAAAACCAACAGCTAGCAAAGAAGCCAAAACACCCGAGCCCACGCCGAGGATACCGAGTAGATTTCCCATACGAGCTGTGGCTTGCGTAGCCAACCCAGAGAGGGAGCCGATGCATAGGACTGAGCTGACAAGATAACCGGCCTGTACGAGCCCGGCAGCGCCTGTGGAAGCGGCAGCTAGGAACCCACCGCCAAATAGGACACCGGGTACAGCCCATAGCCACTACAACACCCGCGCCGGATCAGCCATTTCCGTAATACATGTTGTCAAGAGTGCATAGAGTGGGACTTACCGGATACTCGGGGGGATCAGTCGCTCCTGTCTAAAATTAGCCCAGGAAACCTACACCATGAAAGTCGCTTGTCTCCAGGATAAACGTACTCTTGAACATATCCAACATTCTCTTCGTAATAACAAATCCACCAGACACGTTGACAAAGGCGAGGAGAACAGACGCGGCTCCAAGTGCTTGAGGGATGGATCCTGGCAGGTAGCCACCGCCCATTACAAAGAAGCCACCAATGCCCACCATGCCTACACGCGCATCATGTTAGTCTCTTGCGGTCTTTATACAGGTGTGAGTGGTAGTAGTCGTTCTGACCTGATATAGCGTTGGTTACGCTCATTAACGGAGAGTGTAAAGCGGGAGCGACTCCCCACACAACGCGATATCCGATGAGGGAGGCGAGAGCGAAAGTGAAGGCATTGCCCATGAAGAGTGGTCCTGTCATTTTACCCAGCGCTAGAGCAGTGCCCATACCAGCAGTCACAAGAGAAACTTCACGTGTGGTCTTCTGGAACGGCGTCAGCGCAACTGCTGCTTCCTCCGCTTTGGGCGCAGCCTTGGGTGCGGGAGCCGGAGGTGGGGCTGGGCGGGGTGCCGGAGGTAGGATATCGCCCTTGAGAGTTACGATGGCGCCACGAACAACCTCGTCGCCCAAGTCGATGCCAAAGGATTTGTCTTGTGGTGCCATGGACAGCAAGAACTTTACGATATTGTTCGAATACAGCGTCGAGGACTGGGTGGGAAGTCTCGACGGCAGATCGGTATATCCTGAAGACAATTAATTAGTATTTGATTAGGTAGGCGAGTATTGCTAGAAGGACCCTTTACCGATGATTTTCACGTCGTTATAGGTAACCAATTTGCCAGCCTGTGTCTTTTCACAATTACCACCAGCCTCTGCGGCCAAGTCCACGATGACAGAACCGGGTTTCATGACATCTAGCATGTCCTTGGTTATCAGTTTGGGCGCAGGTCGACCGGGGATCAAAGCAGTTGTTATGATGATATCGACGTCTTGGGCTTGCTCCTTGAAGAGCTTCATCTCTGCCGCGATAAATTCAGGGGACATTTCCTTGGCATAGCCGCCGGCACCAGAGCCATCCTCCTCCATCTCAACCTCGATGAACTCGGCTCCCAGGGATTGGACTTGTTCACGAGCAGCCGGGCGGGTATCGAAGCCCCGAACGATCGCGCCCATGCGCCGTGCTGTCGCAATGGCACTCAAGCCAGCAACACCGGCACCGATGACCAAAACCTTGCATGGTGGAATCTTGCCTGCCGCAGTAACTTGGCCCGTCAAGAAACGACCAAAGTTGTTTGATGCTTCTAGCACGGCTTTATAACCTGCAATGTTGGCCATGGAGCTAAGAGCGTCGAATACCTGGGCGCGAGAGATACGGGGAACCATGTCCATGGCAAATGAGGTCACCTTGCGTGCGGCTAGGCGTTCGACAAGATCCTTGTTCTGTGCAGGCTGCAGGAACGAGATTACCGTTGCACCCTCCTTCAGGCGGTCAATCTCCGTTACATTTGGACCGCGGACTTTCAGGACAATGTCAGCTTGACCCCAGACTGCGCCCGGCTCAACCAGAGTGGCCCCGGCCTTTACGTAAGCCTCATCGTGGAAATCTGCTTCCACGCCAGCGCCGCGCTCGATGATTACTTTGCCGAAGCCCTTCTTCTTCAGAAGGGCCACGTTCTGAGGTGAGATGGCCACGCGGCGTTCATTAGCATACGTTTCACGAGGGACGCCGACTGTGAGATTCGAATAGGGTGTCGAAGGAGTTTCAACGACTGTCGAGTAAGACGTAATCGAAATGGCCTGCGTTACAGGAGTTGAATTGCCCGCAAAGCGCTCTTTGGCAACGGCGGGCAACACTGCACTTGGCTGCGTCGCATACGTCTTTTTCCATTGGCAGCGAGTTCCGAGAGCAGTGGCCGGAGCGGCACGGGGCTTGAGATCTACGCAGTGCGGCGTTGTCTTAGCACCAATCACGGTAATGGTGGTATAATATAGGATATGTGGTCAAGGAGTTACGCATGGACGCGCGTATCGACGAACCTTGGAGGCGCGATACAGCTCTGCGTGTCAGATGCTGCGTCGCACGAGGAGAGGCATGATTAGCGACCAGCGCCGGGCGGGCAAAGGCAACGGGAATCATGTTGGCGTTAACAAGGGTCAGGTCGGAGCGCCATGCAGTCAGCAGCAGCAGATTTTTAGGAGTCTACAGTCTCCTAACCCTCACCGTCTCGATGCTAGTAGTCGCATTCCAATCCAAAAAGAATCCCCAAAAATAAGGGCGAACAGCAAGGGAAGACGAAGGTGAATCTGTGTAATTCAATGCTAATTAGGACCCCAAGAAGAGTAGAACGAATTCAAGACGGCAAGTTCTAGGTTTCGGGCCACAGAAGTGGAATTGCCCAAGCTTAAAGGGTGGGAGAAACGCGGTAAAAGGATACCTCTCCCGAGTCCCAGCCCGCCCACAAACACATATGGACTAGTCTACCATGATACGTATATGATTTAGCTCTGATCAACACGTACCCCCATCTTTCCCTTATCCATACTTGGGCAGTAGAGCCGGTACAGTGCTTATCATGTACCTACAATTACAATTCTACGTGCTTGTAATGCCATGAGCACGGCAATAGGTAGGTGCAGAGCCCACGTCGTCTACTCGTGCTTTCCGACAGTGACAACTTGCAACCGATAGTTTTGCTTACTGCGCGTACAACCCCAAAACTGGGGTAGGAGCTGCTGGGATGTATGCTAGGGCATTGGGGTATTTACACGTTTACTGGATCACCCCGCTTTCCTAGATCAGCCGGCTGCTGGCATTGCGGATAGGATTGCGGAGCTGTGGATTTGGCAGGCCCCATACAACCCCAGCCGTTCGCTTGGAGTGGATTAGATTGGAAATCGGGGAGTTGATGAGATAGAGTTGGAAGATTTCATTTCATCTTTAAGCCGTGATATTGTGCACAACGGCTGTATTATTAAGTATGTTTAGGCAGGCCACAGAGTCTACTACCAGCCTTCTGTACGGTAATGCTATGGACGTATGTTCAAGTTTCAAATTGCTTGCCGTTGGGAGGTGGTTCTGGGGTCTGGCCACCTGAATAAACACGCTACTGAACGGTGTGCATTCTAGTAGACGCTAAATCACCGCCCCGCGACCCCGGGAATGCGGGGGAAGTGGATACTTTCAGGTTGGTTGGGCACTTGGAAGTTGTCTCACTCCAACTGATGTGCATGGGCATCTTCTCTCATCGCGATCAGGCGATCGCCGTCGGGGCGAATGTTCGGACGACTTGGAGGAGCTACTTCGGTCTATCAAACGTAGAAGTTCGACATCTACTCACGTTGCGATAGACATCAACTGTAAAGACCCTGGCACGCCTGGAAGTCAGGACTCCTAGATAGTGGTAGCAAATCACTCATCATATATACAACATAGCGATGAGTTTATTCGAGGGTGTAGAAGTTCTGCATCTCGATGTCGAACCAGGTATGGCCATATAAGTACGTGGATGGAATATCTAAGGACGGCACGGATCAAGGCATCTACGGTGAGAAGAGTGTTACATGTTCTAATCTCGTTCTGTAAACCCCTCCTTCTATGTCACTCGGTCTGTACCACACAACTTGCTTTTAGAAGGAATCACCTGTACAATGCCGTATAGGGGTTTATAACATTACATTTGGCATACTAGGTCCTCCGTACCCCTGCCAACCACGACGGAACATGTAATACCGTAGAATTTGCAATTGTATCGAACAGGGGTCGGCTGTAACTAACTCCAAACCCATAGAAATTCATATATGAATAGGAATTCGCCATCAAACCCAACGTTACCGGGCAGCCTCTTTGAATAATAATAGTCGTGCGATGAACATACTTGCTTTACGAAAACGATCTGGACAGAGTATCCTGAAACTTCAGTCAACTTATTTATAGGTCGTTGCATGTTCTGCAAATAAGACCCCACCCCAAGTCGTTATCTTACACTGACCGTAGTACCACACCGATCCGTTTTTACCGGCTTCTGAACCGGCTGCATCTCCATTCGATGACAAGCTTTTAAGGACTGGGGTTGTGTTGCTGAAAGTATTCTTTATAAACAACTATAAGCATCAAACCGGGCGGAGGTGAAGCTCGTACGCGGTAGGCAACCCCACGTTTCTCGGGCAACTGTCTGGGCGAGGAAAACGGGTAACCTAGCTATATCATATCTCCCCGACGAGTACATATAGGTACCTTATTGCGAGAAAGAATGATATGGTTTCTGCTTGAAGTCATTTGAAATCGGGATAGCAAACATTTTACGGCAAATGTGACGAAACATAAAAATCACATCTTGTTTAGCGTACTTTCAACAACGCGCTGGTGCCTCCTCAACCGTTAGCAGCCTTCAACGAGAGCACAGTAACATCCCCTAGCAGTGCGACCACCTACCTACTCCTACATTATCTAGGTGTATCATAAAGCTCCATCATGAAGGCCTGTTCAGGCGCAAGCATGTTCAAATGCTGGTAGCCCGCGCTCTAAGGCCTGAGATTGTATTTTATACCTTGCTGTATAGCGTCTGTGAGGTTGAATCGATCCGGTTAATACGTTACGGGATGGGATTCCGCTAAATGTCCGGTGGCTTAACAAACACCGAGGTTACATTTACGTAGGTATCTACATTACCTACGCCTCAAGAAATCATATGAGAAACTATGTGCACAGGAGAAATGGCCGATAGCGAATCAAGAATAACATACTGGTAAGCCATCCATATCCGATAAGCACATGCATGGATATTAACGGCGTGCCTGGTAAGTATAAAATCTTACGCAGATCCAATTGTTAACACCTAGATAACAGGCGCGCCATCTTCTCGTCTTCGTGCACGCGTTGTATTCCTTTGCTCGTAGGGCCTCAAGGTTCCGATGATGCAATATTCGTATCATACCGCAGTTAAACTACTGCCTACTGGGACTTGGTATTAGGTATTCCCTAGTAAAAACGGACCTGAATTCCTTTCCGCACTGAAGCTTGGACGATTGAAGGCGGCCCACTTGATAAAACCGTACCTAGATGATGACGTCGTAGGACGAACTCGAGACCCACTACAGCTCTGCCCTGGTAAATTGGAGCTCTTTCTCCGGCCATCTTGTTTCTACTGTGAATTTTATTGTCTCACACACTCACTTTTACCTCAAACCGGCCACAAAATCGTGATAGACAACTCAATTGCATATATTTCATTTCAAGCGTCAAAGCCAGCCTTCCATCATCTATATCGTCGCATCGCTTAATTGACCCCATTGGTAAGCGACCCTGTTGGCGAGAGAGGAGGCGTTAATACGAGACGAGACGGAACGGACATGTTTCATGAGCCAGGAAGGACAGAATCTCCAGCTAACCAGGTAGACTGCTCAGAAGCCATCAGCTTCTTTCCCTGAACTACACCCTATCAGATTCTCACAGTCAACGAAAAACTCGTACCCCATCATGTCTGTCAGCCGAGCTTTCACGCAGCGGTCTTCTGCTCTCAGGACGTTAGCCAGACAAGTTGCCCCTACGCGCACACATGCATCGCCAGTAGGCCGGAGGGGTTATTCCAGCGCGCAAGGTGCCGCGGCCAAGTCTAGCGATATGCCTTGGTAAGTGCGGCGGCTTCTTATATACAATCGCTCGTTCCCCAGGGGCTCTCTATTTCCCAGGATTTTTCTCATTTGGGCTTCGGGATGGCCGGTCTTCATCTGTATTGATCTTCAGAAACAACAAAATTCAGAGGTGCAACCTACGTGTTGAAATGGGAAGAATGGCGGGTAGGAGAGAACCGATAAAAGAGAGAAGCGACCGAAAGCAAAGGATGATATAACAACACGCAACCACTAACATAACCCTCGTCGAATAACAGGATCATAGGTTCTGTTGCCATCACGGTGCCCACCGTCGGTTACCTGATGATGCGCGGTGGCCAAGGTTCCAGCGGCCACGACCAGAACGAGGAGAAAAAAGCGATAGAGGCCGAGCCGCAGGCTCACACAGGATCTGACGAGTCCGCGCCCCCGGGCGAAGGCAAGTCAGAGAACAAGACTGGGCCCAAGGGAGGATCAGACCCGAATTCGCCCGCCAAACGCTCCATGACCGGCCAGAACGTGCCTCCGCCACCAGGTGACAATGCCGACCTAGCGGAGAACTGGGATGAGAAGAAGGAGAAAAAGCAGGAATTTGATGAATTGGTATTTACCACCACGGGCCCCGGTCCTAAGTTCCGGATAGAATACTAATCTCTTCGTTTAGGTCAAGAAGGGTGAAACCAGAGTAGCGACATCCTCATCTACTGCGCCAAGCAAGCGGACTTCTGGCGAGCATCCTCGGGAGGACCCACAAAAGGGCGAGGGCGAAGCCGTCCAAAAGGGCGACTCGAAGAACGAGTAACCCCGTTTGATAACTTTACACGCCACAAAGAGTCTCTCACCCTGGGGGAATCCAGCAGAGATAATCCGGCTATGAAAGAAGCAGGCATAGCCCGCCATGTTGATATTAAATGTGATTGTTGCGACATCGGAACCTCCGTTAAGTTAGATTGCTGTATAGTAGTTCGCCCTAGCCGTGAAGTTGGTGTCGGTGGGGTGGCGGATATAGTTCGAGATGGCGATCAGAAAGCACCAACGACATAATTTTTAAAGCCATTACATTCCATTCGTACCAACGCCAGCCTCAAGCAATGTCTTGATTTCTCAGTTAACTACATTTTTCGCAGCTTGTTTAACGCTTCGACGCCTATACCCATCGCCGCTTTTCTATAGACGTCCTACAGAAGAGGGTGTCTTGATCAACGGAACAGTTAGTTTATCACAATAGGATCTTGTTAGGACTTGAGATCTTCGAGATGTTCCAAAGGTCCTATCCTAGGAACCGTCCAAGAAGTCCAGACTAAACAAAAGATGGCAGTTGCATAGGTAGAGGCAACAGCTACAAGTGTCATACATATTTTATTTTGTCTTGCCTCTATCGACTCCGAAACGTCTGTTTACCACCCCTTACTATGCAGATAAAGCAAGAACATACAGATTTCCGTCACTACTTAAATAGGAGAAGCCTGTATACGTCTTACGTATCAAGCAGTCGAACTGCCGTGGCGCCCATCATAACAACGACAATAAAGGAGTATATCTAGCATTCAAAGATTGCTAGGGAAAACGGCATCTAGCCGATATGCCGGGGCTCTCAACATCTTGACATTAGAAGTATCAATCGGGCAGTCTCAGATGTGTCAAGAAAATGTGGCATATAATGGGAAACGGAATCATGGGCGGCCGTTCAATTCGTAAACTGCGTGACGATCTAGTCATGCTTTGAGGCTGCATAGCATCCGCGGTAGGTATGCGCAGCATCGAGGAGCGGCGGGGTGTCATCACAGACTCGAGGTCGACAGTTGGCAGCCGACGCTAGCAAGATTGGTAGATGAGTAGAGGCTCGCCGACGTTCTCGATTTCGGGTATCGTGCACTTCAAATCGAAAGCCTTGGATAAAACGATTTTGAAGATCTGGAAAGGTCAGTCAGTCAGTCAAAAAAAAAAACCCCCCCACGAGCGGTATAACGCAGTCGACAATACCTTCTGGACGTTGATGCTATGGCTGGTGCTGCTGAAAATGAGCGAAGCGCGCATCGCTTTGGCGAAACGCCGGGCCTAGTGATGAGGGTCAGTAAAATAATAATGGTATTTCAGCGAGTGGTCATACTTGATTAGAGATTTCCTCTTGTTCCTCGCGGGAGAAGTTGACAAAGTGATCGTACTTGGTGCCAACCAAGACTGGAATTGCTGTCTTGTTGAAACCTCGCCCTTGGCGGTACCATTCCTTGATGCTATTAAGTGTACTCTTTCGTGTCAAGTCAAACATAAACAGAATAGCCACGGCATCGTTACAGACAAGGGGCAGCATGTTGACGAATTCCCTCTGACCTCCTAAGTCCCATATACTGAAGGTGATTTCGGTGTTTCGAATACTGATCGTCTTCTCCATGAAATTGACACCGAGTGTCTGAATATAATCCTCATCCCAACTTCCCTCGACGTATTTCACCATCAGAGACGTCTTTCCGATTTGTGCGTCGCCTACCATGCCGACTTTGATGACAACCTGGTTACGTGCGGTGGCTTGATCGGCGCTGTTACTGCCTCGGTCACTATACGACGTATGTCTATCACCGCCGGCGCCGGACAGGCCAGATGGGGGTCTTGATATTGATTGCGGATAAGCGGTTGACGGGGGCGTCTCGTATTGCGCGTTAGGATCCACCTCATCGGACGGTGGATGTTGCGACGAGTCCCGATCGGGGGACCGTGACTGCTGGTAGTACATCTCGTGATGGCCGTTCTGGCTGGCGCCCACGTGCTGGGGTTCTTCGACATTGACGGGGGCTTCGTCGGCATGATCGGGAGGCCCAGGGATGGGCTCTGCGTGGGGATCTTGCTCCATCGTGTCCACAGCGTCCTGGAACTGGCCCGAAGACCCCGTAGAGAAGGTAGAGGAATCCACGATGGCAGACTTATTAAGCCCAGGACCCCGAATTGTAGGGGACCTCGACTCACGGATGTACGGTTACTTCGGGATTGTCGAATCGATGGGCACTTAGAGTCTTCGGCCGGCACTATGCAGGACACGCAGAAACGCAGTAGAATCCGTAACGGGGTTTCCTGTAAACGCCGAGGAATGTTCCACGTGTGCTCTAGGCGGTGGGGGACGAATCAGTTGTCTGGAAGAATCGATTGGGACATGATAAGACGAAGAGTATCAATCAGGCCATTGACTAGAATTGTGCCTGGATTGAATTCCAAGTTCCCGAGACAGGCCTAAAAGGGCAGTTCTGCAGGGAAAGGCTGAGATGCGAAGTAGGGGTTTGGAGAAAAGAGTCGAGACGACTAGGTGGAAGGAGGGGAAGTGACCCTGGTTTGACAGTGCTCTCGACCAGAGATGCTAAGCTGGGGCAAGTGAATAGTCTAGTCGTAGACTAAAGAATGTACTCGGGAGAACTGATGTTGTGGAAAGACGTACCTCGTAGGCTATCAAGAAGTGCTTTGGCAAAGTGTCAGGCAAGATTAAAAGGGATTGTGACATGAAAGGTCCATTTCTGGTCTAGGCCTGTTATTTACACGTTGGGAGATGTCCAGGTAGACCTGACTGGAGTACTGACCGTGAGAAAGGGAAGGGATATTGGTGAAGAGCTACAAGGATGCAAGTAACTTGACTTGACTTGACCTGACCTGACCCACTGGCCCGTAGTTAGTATCTATTACAGGGGTCAGGTGGCCGTCGATGCCTGAAGAACGGCTGGTCGACGCTGTTACCACTATCAACATATTCTGTATTTCCCTTTTTGTTGGACACCTTTGGCAGAGCAAATGTGAGAGCGGATAGTTTCAATGCACAATATCAGCATGTTGGGAACATGATAGCTATTGTCAATCTTTGTTTGTGAAAGCAAAACAAACCACAGTTCAGTTTCTTAGTCCCTTAATGGGTTCCTGACACCTGTGGGATACCTACCGCATAAAGTGTTTCTCTGGATGCCATGTAGCTAGGTTAGAACAAACAGAGCGATTGTCTGGCGTAGATCCGGGGGATAGATCTTCCAATTGGCTTTTCATTCCTACCTAAACAAAAAATGCATGCCCAATGGATCTTGAAGAGCGTCGCGACTCCGCTCGAAGATTGTTCTAGAGGTAAGTTGGTAGTCAGGCGTCGGCGCTGATTATTGGCCATAGTTCCCCAATATAAGCCCGGGGGTCAGATTTTGGCGTCGCAAAGACTGTGTCCTCGAGCGAATAAGGTCTTTGAAACAAGGTGAAGACGGGCCGCAGGTTGCATACGCGTAGACGCGACACGCGAAGTGCCCAGGGGTTTCAAAGATGTAGCCGACAATGATATGACACACACATGTATGAGTGTGTTAGGTAGGTAGCTCAAGGAACCTTCCCATGCAGATACCTTATAGGTGCGTTGACACATCTCCGTGGATTTTACAATACCGGAGAACCGCTGTATAGGAGCACCTAAGGTTACAACGTTCTACTCGTAGGGGCCTAACTTGTAGACGGCAGATGCCGTCTTTCGATGATGCATATGGTTAAGGTGTTCCCATGTTTTAGGCTGCATTTACAGTCGCATGCGTCTGCCAATGCCCATTCTGACTCTCAATTTTGCGCCCACCCAGGCATGCCAGGTTAGATAGCGCTTCCAGGAAAATCCCTAAACATTGTTAAATGAAACCTATCGATGTGGTCTCCAAAATATGTTCAGACCATTTTCTTAAAACCGTCTGATGCTGGGCTTTCATACGAGACGAGTAGGTAGCGGTCCACGGTTGAATCTATTTCAAGCCACAAGATGTAAGCTGAGCCACATGTGGGAGATACATGCTACGGCAGTTAGGGCACTAGACTAACCTTAGCCTAGTTTAGTCTACGTTAGGAGGGGCATCCAGTCTCCAGATAACAGTTCTACAGTGTCAGATTAGGCCTGCACTGCGCCGATAGACTTATTTCACTCTGACTGTACAGTGTATTCTCTTATCCGGGATATCTCGGCTCAGTACCCCTGCTACTGTCAGTTTTCGGAGAAGGTACATGATGATATCAAGTTCCTAAACGTTCCTTCACCTGATAGAGCTTCGGATCAGCTTGAAAACGAGGCCACAAATCTTCACCGATCCCCGGACTACGATACAACCACCGCCACAACCACCTTCCTCGCCTCACATCCCATCATGGCCTCAATTGCGCGGTGCCTCCGGGCAGCTCGACCATCGACCCTGACTCGTCTGGCTCGGACGCCCGTGGCTCGATCTCATTGGCAAACAACATCTGTCCGAACATTTACTGCCTCTCCGATAAGTAAGCTATGCTTTCCTCCTCCGATGTCGCCCATGTCAACATTTTGCTTCTTTTTCTGTCATGATTGTTCATGATCAGCCTTTCATGAGACAATTCCAAATGGACAAACAGACATTGGCCCAGTGATATCTCGGGCCAGATGTAATCACATTTAGCTCTCGCGGTATGGACCGTAGGCTAACCGCATCAACCCCGCCGGAAACAGGAGACATCCGCAAATACACCAAAGACCACGAATGGGTTGACCTGAACGCCGATCAGACCGCTGGTGTCATCGGCATCTCCGAGTACGCGGCCCAGGAGCTTGGTGACGTCGTATACGTGGAGCTGCCCGAGGAGGGAAAGCAGCTCACCGCCGGTGACACGCTGGGCGCCGTCGAGTCCGTCAAGAGTGCCGCAGATATTAACAGCCCCATCGCCTGCACTGTGACGGCCACCAACAAGAACCTCGAGGAGAAGCCCGGCACCATCAACCAGGTGCCCGAGGACGACTCGCACGGCGGCGGTTGGATCGCCAAGATCACCGTCAGCGAGCAGGGTCGCAAGGACTTTGAGTCCCTGATGAGCCCTGAGGCGTACGAGGAGTTCACTGGCTCTGAGCACTAGATTTATAATCCAACCTGATATCTGGCGTCTGGGAAGAGGACTTTTCGATTACCAAGCGCCGGGGAGGCTATGCTTTAGACACAGGGACTACGCTGTGTAGTGCGCAAGGGGACCGTGATACGTGCATGAGTCCATGCGATTCTGATTTCAAGGTGTTACAAACGGCCGGCATTGGGCAGCAAAGGACGGTGTTCAACAGAACGAGAAAATAAGAACGGGCTCAACCTTGTAACATAGGCCACGTGTGGGTAATTTCTCTATCTTATATTCCGGGGGCCGCATTTGGACAAAACCCTCGCGATAGCAATATACGTGTACAGAAATGGGTAGGCTAGCATGCTATTTTTCAACATTTTAACATGAAATAAGTCGCGTCGCCACCATATGAATGGTTCAGCTCTGTTCGCTCCAACATATGCTAGCATGATCGTCAACATAACTGGTCTTTCTTTGCGACGGAGTTTCCCGCACCGTATCTCGTGCTCTTACGCAGGTACCCACGGCTCTGCCTTGTCTCTGCTCGCCGCACGATCTACGTTGATGGCGTCGAGGATGGTCTGCGCACCATTGTCTACCAACATCTGCGCAACCTTTTCGCCAAACGCAACAGCCTCTTCTCTCGTCTTGACCTCGGCGACACTTTCGGCATCCGCCGCCTCTGTGCCCTCGACGCTGACCACACAGGCCGCGATTTTCAGTTTATCACCATCTTGCCATTCCGTCTCTACACCGATGGGGATACTGCAGCCGCCCTCGAGCTTGCGCATAATGCTGCGCTCCGTCTCGATGGCCAACATGGTCTTCTCGTCCTGAAACTCTCCCAAAAGCGAAAGGATCCTCTCATCGCCCTCGCGCGCCTCGAGGACAAGCCCGCCCTGACCAACAGCATACAACATGCCGCCGCCCTCGGTATTCTGGCTCAGGTACTGCGAGATGCGCGCATGTCTATCAGAACGATGCAGGCCCGCGGCGGCAAGGATCAGAACGGAGAACTCGCTGTCCTCGGCATCGAGCTTGCTCAGCCGCGTATCGATGTTGCCGCGCATATCCTTGAACTGCAGATGCGGGTAGCGACGACTGATCTGGGCCATGCGGCGCACGCTACTGGTACCGACGACGGCGCCCGCAGGCAAGTCGGCGAGTTTCTTATACTTGCCCTCGAGGGACTTCTTGACGACGACGACGTCGCGCGGGTCCTCGCGTTCAGTGAAGCAGGCCAGCACGCAGCCCTCAGGTAGCGATGTCGGCATGTCCTTGGCGCAATGCACGATGAGATCCAGCTCGTCGCTCACGAGGGCGGCTTCTAGCTCGTTCGTCCATAGACCTTTACCGCCGAACTTGTACAGCGCTGTGATCTTGTCCTTATCTGCTGTCGATAACATGGGTCGGATCTCGAAGTCGGTGTCGGGGTGGAGCTTCTTGAGAGACGCCACCACCCATTCTGCCTGGAGGAGTGCCAGGGCGGATTTCCGCGTGCCGACGCGCACTACGGATTTTTTCTGTGTCGGTGCGCCCGAGGGCGTTATGACGGGCTTCGTGGCTGGGGTCGACATTTTCGCGGGGCGAAAGGAAAGAAGAACCTATGTTTTGGCGACTTGTCGGGGGTACTCGGGGGGGATTCGGTCGGGTGGGTTTCGGTCGATTGACCGAGGATGCTACGGTCAATTGGCGGCTGTCGCACTGGATATAGGTGGTGTAATTCTGGTGAAGATGCTGGTGCCACGGAAAATAAAAAATTTAAACACAGGAATATAACAAACAGAAAGTTGCCGAAGAATAACACCGGATATTTTGTATTTGTAGGTGGTCACTTTCGAACTTTTGGCGGGGCAAGGTAGTTGATGGCGGGGCAAGGATATGTGTCACTGCGCAGCGTTCGCGCCCCGATATCCCTGCAGGAGCCACATTACCCTGGAAAGTCTTTACTCCACCTCCTTTCCTAAACCTCACTACCCGTCCCCCCGTCTACTTACAACCCCCTACCTACCACAAAACAGGCATATTGCCCGAGTTGGGAGCGGAGATTGAGTACTTGCCTATGAGTGTAAAATAAACCACTATCAAGTGAAATTAGTCGACTGCCTTTGGTGAGATCAGGTAAGACAATGTGCAAAGGCCTTAGGCACTCAAGCTCTGAGATGATTTCACCTTCTCTCCGATGGGTGTTCCTAATGCCCCGAGTGTGACGAGGAAAATAACACCATTACATATTGGTACACCTATCCGTTGCAGTTCACCACGGGCGCAGGGTATACAGGCGCAACACAACCCTGTTAACCTAGGAAGGTGTCTCGCTTATTGAGGTCCATCCAGAGAAGATCAGGTCCTTCTCCCATACGTGGTTTCGCCATGGAACATTTCTGTATCTCTCCCTGTACATCATGAGTTGTCGAGAAGCTCGTCGGTGTCTCCTCAAGGTGGGACGGGATCTCGTAATACTCCGAAGACACCGCGATTGTCCCAGACCAAGGCTGCAGCGTATCTGTATTCAACTAATGGGGGTTGGATTCATGCGTCTTGATGTCTTCAAGTCTGGCCTACGTTTGAGCATATGATGTTAACGCAGGAGAGGCATTTCGGCCCTTAACATTGCCAAACACTCCCACCTGTACCATCCTTCTCATGATGCAAAGGCTTACCAACGAATAGAGCTCAGACGAAAGGTCGTTAGCTTCGGCTATGAGTCGGTCATATACGACTTGACGAGTGATTACGCGTAAGATTGGAAGAGGGTGGATTCATTCTTAGAGTATATCAACAATAAGACACGTCTCTCGCCTCTGAACAAGTGTAATATATATATATATCTATATACCTCTGTTGTCAAATCAAAGACAAAACCTGAAGACCAAAAACAGACAAAACAGAACTACCCACCCTTGTGAAAGCTGAAAGTTCATCCCTCACCATGCAACTATACCATATCTTCCTCCTAATCATAGGGACTATCTCATTCTCATCAGCCCGAAGAAATGCAGCACGCCAAGTAACTCTCACCGTCACAGCCGGTGTCGGTGACCCTTCATACTCGGAGCCCGCGTCGTTGGCCCTAGGAGGAGGAGGAGGTGTTCCTTGGGAACAACAAGGAAGTAGTAGTAGTGCTAGTGTTGCTGGCGCTGGCGCTGGCAGTGTCGTGACCTCCGTTCTTCCGGTAGCACCTATTCCAGTCCCTGTCAATCCCTCATCATCCTCATCATCGGCCACCACTAGCACAGCCTTGCTTTCACTGGACTCTGAATCGTCGTCTACTTCTTCTTCTACCTCTTCATCTGCTGCTATATTTGCGTCTTTGGCTTCAGCTTCGTCATTGTCTACTTCATCTACCTCTTCGTCTGGTATTGCGTTTGGGTCTTTGGCTTCAGCTTTAGGTTCGGCTTCAACCTCGACCTCATCCACCTCTCTATCCACCAACCTCCCCAGCGTATCCGGCCCCGGATCCGGAACTGGAACCGGACCAAAATGCGGCAAGGGATATACATACTGCGGATACATGTTGACAGGCGAAGGACACAGTAACGTTACCTTTCCCCTTTTCCCTTTTACCCCTTTTCCTTTTTACCCCTTTCCCCACCTACCTACCTACTTAACTAACACCTTTTTTTAAAAAAAAAAAAGACTTCAACCAAGAAGCCATAAACAAAGCCTACTGCACCGGCCTCCCAGAACTCTGCCCATCATCCGGAACCCACAAGACAGACATCGGCCAGGCCGTGTTCGTCTGTATGAGCGACCAGCCCTCTACTGTGGAACTCATGTGTGCCTGCGACGGCATCTGTCAGAATAATGCCTCGTCTAATTATATCGCTCATTGCGACAAGCCTTGCGTTAATAAGTAAGGAACCCTCCCCGGAAAAAGGAAAGGTTTTTTTTCGAAGAGATCCTTGTAACGTCTTGTTGGATGGAAATCAGAGAGAGAGATTGCGTATGTCTTACCTTAGGTTTCGCTTGTTTCGCTTTAGGTTAGGTTGTGGTGTTGTTTAGAGCCCGATTCGGATTCATCAACAACTTCATCATCATCATCATCCACTCGCTATCTATGATGTGAGGAAAAGGGGCTCGAGGAAACTTTACGGAGGAAGAAAAGTCGATGGCTTGAAGGCTTGTCAGGTAGTCAGATACTCTGTTTAAGTCCTCAAGTATGAAAATCACTCGTTGAATGACTTTTGGTTTATTGAAGATTACATATCACAGTTACCTAATGAATCTACTCGTATATATTTCTAAAGGGGGTATTGGGTATTAATGGCCCTCGATGCCCTACGTAGGTAATTACTTGCATGTTCTACATTAATGGTATTCCCCTCGGCACAAGAAACATAACGAAAGGGCACTCACATCGATTTGACTCCCAATATCTGAAGGTGTGTCGGGACGATATAGTTGGCCTTGCTGACTCAACGCGTGATCAGATACAGCAAATAAGTCTACTTAAGCTACGACTCATTGGGCTCAGCATGATGGGCCACTCTCTAACTTTCTCGAAAGAGGCGCGCTGACTACCTAACAACTACTTTATGTCGTGATGGAGAGGCGCGTACTTGAGTGCCTGTCTGCTTTTCAGCCAACCAATTCATCAACTCAAAGCTTACGCGATTCACGCATTAGACAGAACAGTTAGACCTTTCTCTCCCTGGCTGAGGGTCTTATGAATGGTCAAGACACCATCCAAGGAAAAAATGATACGCTGTTTGATCGATCCCTCCATCGCAAATCAAGACTCCTTGTTCTCCTCTCGTAGTTCCTTGAGTTGCCGCTCGAAATCCTTGTTAACCCACTCCCAATACTGGTGCCAAACAGGGTTCTGGGTTTGTATAGCAACTCCTGCGTTTGCATTCGTGCTATTCGGCGTCTGGATCGTCGTCTTGGTCTTTTCGGCCAAAAGAACGGAGACACGAAGGATACTTTTGTTGGCCTCTTCTTGCTTCTCATGTTCTTGCTTTACCGCACCTTCTTTGAGTCTCTTGGACAAAACTCTTCGGTAACTCTGCGCGATAGAGTCAAGTCGGCGCGTTGTCTCTTCGGGATCTATAACGATCAACTTCCCGAGCATGAGGTTACATAGTGACCTAATGTCATTATCGTCGTCGAGACCTGCAAGAATGCGATCGTAAAACTCTGGCGAGCTGATACGGGAGAAGGATGTCTCCATGAGAGAGTACAGAGTCTCGTAGGCGCTCTGTGAGGCGTGGAATTAGCCGGGATCACATGAAATGGGTCAAGGAATACACGTACCTTGCGCGCCTCAAGCCCGTCATCGACCGTGTGTTTAAACGGTCCCATCTGTACTTCGCGTATGAGTTCCTTCTTGATCGTAGACTCGGCAATCACAAACGGCATCAGATCGGCCAAATGGGGGAGAACTAGCTTGGGCTTATTATGTGTGGCCGAGTTGAGCGTTGTCATTCCTAGCCGGCGATTTTCCAGGTTGTCATCTTTGAGCACCGTCAAGATCATGTCAACCAACACCGGTTTTAGTTCTGCGTCGAAGGCCTCATCGCTATCCGGTAGCGTATATCTCAGTGCTTGAACAGCAACAGCCCTGTATCGCTCCGAAGGGCTTGTCAAGAGTTCCTATAACGGTCATGTCAGCCACAGTCACAATCCTGCTTACTGAGAAGTTAGAACGTCGCGACACATACCTGGAGCTTGGCAATGTACGTTTTCGGTTTGACAATGGCTAAACGGCCGATGCACTCGGCACAGATCGCCTTGTTGTCTTCTGCGAGCGACGAAGTAAACAGAAGCTCCCAAATATCATGTTCGTAGGCGCTGATGTCCGTAGATAAAGTGACAACCTGGTGAAGAATCTCCCGGATGGATTGCAAGAACAAATACTGATGACCTCCTTGCTTCTTGGTCGCGTCCAAAATAATGGGAAGGTAGCGCGGAACATTGCCCGCCCCGGCTCTGCCCAAGGCGACGGCAGCCGCCACCGACACCTTGTCGGGTTCGTCTCCAAACTGCGAGAGGAATATTTCCGGATCCAGCGTAGAATCAGAACCAAGACGAAGGGCAATCTCTCCTAATATGGCTAATGAGAGACTCTGGCGCGCGGCGTCTGGCGGGGAGAGCTTGCTAGCCGCCGTTAGTTCCTTTACAAAGTCTTGGATCGTGACGCCAGCGTTGCCGCCGCTTGCAACATATAATGTGCCTGCCACCTTTCCAACGATGGCCGGGTCACCAGTGATACCAACGCTGACCAAGACAGCCTTCATTAGCGGCTGTGCCATACCAGTCTTCCCCACATTGGCAGCAAGGGAAATGATGGAGTCAAGGGCGCTGCTGGAGACATTCTTCTTCAGGAGTTCGCAAAGGGCCGGAATAAAATCTTTCGATCCAATGACCTTGGGGTTTTCTACTTGAAGCTGGGAAACTATGAGTAGGGCGGGAGCCAAGAGATGGCTATCGTTGGCGGCGACTACCGGTTGGATAGCCTCAACAATGCCATCGATAGTGGCAGCGGAAAGATTCCCCTTGGTGGCTGGGCATGTGACGATGTGTTGAAGAGCCTGGATGCTTGATCCTCTAAGGGCACGATTTGCTTTTCGGAGCTGGCCACACAACTCTAAAGTCACAGATTGGATCCAGTCAGAATCAAGACTTCCAGGGACCGAAGAGAACAGAGCAACGTTGTCGATCGCCCTCACAGCATGGAGCCTGGTAGTTTCGTTCCGTGCACGGTCGAGCAGAATGTCGAGGCCGACCTTTCGCTTCTCCGCCGGTAGAAGGGAAAGTCCATCTGGGGTCGAGGTCCTAGCTATCAAAGTACCCAGTGCTTGTATGGCCCGTTGACGAACCTCTGTGTCCGCATCGTTTGCCGAAGTGCGATCGGTGATGGTGTCGTACAATTTATGTAGCTGAGGCTTATACTTTTGCGTAGTCAGCTTGGCGCGAGGAGGGGTGATGGCCTTTACGAGCTCCTCTGTCGTCCTGATCGCTTCGCTGGATATCTTGTAGAACTTGTCATTTACTGCTGATATGACGCCCGTTACAATACTTTCTAGATATGGCTGGAACAGACTAGACGAATGGGTTCTGGCAATGTCGCTAATGAATCGAAGCACGGCCATGCGCAACGTAGTAGCCGTAGCAGAAGCGGCACCACCCGTCAGAGCCGTCGATGTCGCGCCGGCATTGGCAGCAATCCCACTCGTGACGTTGATGACCGGCTCCATGACCTGGTCGAAATAGTCGGATAGACCTCCGTTTTGTACAGCAATCAAGTCATCTAGCAGCGTGATGACAGCTTGTTTGGTGGCGATTTGTTTGCCTTTCAGGAGCTTCGTCGACACCTTAACTAGCTGCGGGGTTAACCTCGAGAGGTCCGCTCGCGGTCCTGTTTCCGGGACCGACTCCTGAATTGGTGATGCCACACCTGGCGTACCCAAGTACGGCGCTTTGCTGGCGACAGCAAGCCCACTGCTACTCTGTCGCCTTCGCTTTCTGCTATCCGGGAGAGACTGAAGGGTTTCCTCATCTATTGTTGGCGTGTGGATGATGCCCTCACCAGTTTTCCGGATAAGGAGGGCCAAGGTCGAAATTACCTCCAGCCGCACGCTCTCCTCTCTCTCATTGAAGCGCCGAATCAGAGGTATGGCAACGTCCCGATACAGAACACCACTATCGAGCAAGTCGGTGCTGCGGGTAGATATCAGGGTATAAAGAGCTTTTGCAGAACATCTACGAACCTTCCAGCTGGCATCATCATCGTCATCGTCGAAACCATTATCTTCGTATTCGTCATCGTCGTCCATTTCGTCGTCGTCCGCTTCTTCCTCATCTTCATCCATATCCTCGTCCTCGTCGTTGGCATAGTTTGGGTCGAATTTAAGAAATCGCAAACAGGCAGCGATGATATCATCGGTATACGGTCGCATTTGAGCGCCACAGGATGCGATAAATGATTCGAGCGCAACCAAAGCAACTTCGCGAACCTCGGCAAATTCGGGATCGGCATCCTCGCCTTCAGTCACTGCGTCGACGTACTCCTGTAGCTGACTTTCACTGAGCGTCGCAATAACCAGCGGTGCTATCTCGGGGATATGTCCACCAAATTGATGTGGAATAGCCCGAGCGAGCGACCCCAAAATAGTGATGTACAAGCGGAGCATAACAGGACTGATCCCTGACTGTTTCAAAGTCTTCTGTATCCTGCCGATGAACCCGTTGAGTACCTCTTCTGGGAGGTAGGGGGCTAGGACAGCGAGAGCAACAACAGCTCTTTTTTTGACAGACGACGGAGTCGTAGGCTTCTCCAGAACCTGCACTACTACATCTTGCATCTTCTCGACTTCAAGAGGCTGTAGAAGTGGCCCGAAACAGCGAACAACTTCTATTAGCACATCCACAGCCTCCGGGCTCGGGTGGTTGCTATCCAGTAGGCCGCGAGTCTCTGAGCGAGACGAGCCTTTGGAGAGAGGGATCCCCAGGATGCGGGGGATGAGCATGTGACTGACGATGTGGTATGTATCGATGACTTCGCGCGTGGGCGCAACACCCGGGGTGGGTTTTTGAAGTGAGGAAATGGCATTGCGGAGAGCCAAGGAGGGAAGCGAGTTGTCTACCGAGTTCGTGATTTCAACCAACGTGAGCTTCTCGAGCATCGGCTTAATGACGGATATCGGGATTTTGGTCACCAAGGGACCGATGCTACACATCCAAAGTTAGCCAAGAGCCCATCGAATTAAGCGGATGTGTGCCTTTTTACAGTTTTACAGCCAAATTTTGGACTTCACCATTTTGATCGTCCAGAGATTTGATAACAGCATCAACGATTCTCGAAGAAGTGTTATAGTCGTGTACAAGGAAATCGGTTTTGGGCCTGATAAGGATCTGGTGAAGGTCGTTCAACGACATGAATCGGAAGTCCGGATCGTCATCGTTCAATTTGGCCAGAAGGGCACCGATAGTCTGGGGATTCGGGTTGTTAAGCGCCGAAGTTGCCATGATGGCGTTTTCAAAGGTGTCGTGAGTAATACCGGCTTTGGACCCTGGTGCTGTAGGGTCACAAGAGAGAACTCGAGGGCGTGAAGGGCGGACAGCACAGGCAGCAGCCAGATACGAAGTCGTGATCCCCCCGCAATTCGGACGGCTTGACTGTTGTTCTGCTTGTGCAGCACGTTAGATTGTTTCCGGATTTGCGCGTCTGCAGCAATAGTAATAGGTACCTGGGCAGAAGCCAATCTTTGTGGGTTGTAGCGCCGAGTCGGGCAAAGATGTAGACAGTAGCAGGACTTACGGACCACAGGCAGAACTATACAAACGAGATGGCGTTCCCGAAAAACGCAGTTTAAGAATTAGAGTCGTAGCACATTAAGAGAGAATGATGTGGTGAGTGATGGAATGATGGGAATTAGAACTTTATCAGGTACTATAGCTCCCCTCGCTCCCCTCTATCAAGATGTTGCTGCTCTCCTTCCACCCCGGTCAGTGATGCAGGTGGTGGGGTAAGTTGTGCAATTGCCGTATTTAGCTACATACAATCATGATGTAGGTTAAGAATGCTGAGAGGTACTGTGTACATAGCCCTTAGTTCGCAAACGCCTATCCTCAGGGGTTCCCAGTACGAGCTGCTATTACTAAGAAAGATAATTATGCATAATAACTGCCATTAATGCAAGCAAAACTTTGTTAAGCAGGTAATGTTCAATGTTGAGATACTGTACCTAGCATTGCCATTTAGGTACCTATCTGTTTTCACCATAATTAACAACGGAACTTCTACTATTACCCCTATTTACACCAGATTCCTATTATTCAGATGTTGATATCTTGCAGTTTATTGCAAAAAGCTATATCTAGGCGGTCAAGGGCTTATGAACTTGGAACCTTGCAATAGCTTTTAATAAAGCTCTATCTTATTATACAAGTACTTTAACGTTAATTGTTTATAAGTATATATCTTGCAGAGGTAAGAGTTAATTAAATTAAAAAGACAAATTAGTGCTTGTACGTAAAAGTAATTAAAGTTAATATAATATAGTTAATTTAGTATATTGTTATATAATCTTATAAATTTAAAAAACTAATATATAATATAAAATAAAAAATCTTTTTTTATATTTATTAAAAATATAGCTATAGCTATTAGTTAGCTATAAAATTTGCTAAGTAAAGTGCTAAGTGCTTGCAAACTTATTTATTTATAATATACCTTTTAGCTTAATTACTTAGTAAGTAATAAAGCTGTTTTAATATATAAATATAAATAAAATATTTATATATAAAGTTAATATCTTTTAAGTAAGTAGTTAGCAAAATAAAAAATTAAAAATGCTTTTATTTTTGCTTTATAAACTATTTTTTATTAATTATAAAGTTTAAGTTAATACTTTTTTATATTATTATATAAATAGTTATAAATAGTAGTGCTATAAAAGCTATTAAGTAAAAAAAAATAAAAGCTTTTTAAAATATACTTTATTACTTAACCTTTTTTTGCAATTTTTTTGCTTTTTTTGCTTTTTTTTTTAATAACGCGCTTATACCTTTTTATAAGTAAATTTTATAAATTAATAGCTTTATATACTTTTAAAATATTTTAATATAATAATAGTTAATTAAATATATTATTATTTTAAAAAAAATTCTTTACTAGTTATTATAAGTACTTATTACTTTTTATAATTAATTTATAAGTAGTATTTTAAGTACTTTGTTAACTTTTTTAGTGTTTTTTAAAATAAAAAAAATAGCTAATACTTTTAAAAAGCTAGCAGCTAAAACTTTTACGCTTTTATAAATAGTAATATAATTTTTTATAATATAGTAAGCATTTATATTAATAGGTAGCAGCTTGTTTTTAATAGTTAAAAATTTTTTTGCTGCTAAAATAGCTATTATAGCGCTTTAAAAAAGCGCAACCTTTAGTTTTTTGTTTGCTTTTTTACTACTTTTCCTTATACTTTTTACTTGCTTATTGCTTAAGCTTTTAAGCTTAATTAGTTAAAAAAAAGTTAAAAAAAAGATAAAAAAAAAAAAAAAAAAATAAAGCTAAGTAACTACTTAGTAGCAGCTTTGCTTTTTTTAAAGCTAGCTTAAGCTTTGCTGCTGCTTTTAAGTATAAAAATAAAAGTAAAAGTAAAGTTAAAAGTAAAAAAAAAGCTTATAAAAGCTTTTTTAAAACTAAAAAGCGCTTTAAAAAAGCTAGCTATTATGCTTTTTTATATTTAAATTATTGCTAGTTTGCTATAATAAGCTAAAATAGTAACTATTATAATATAGTTACTAATATTTATTATTACTTTTATGCTTTTAAGCACTTTTATTACTTTATATAAATAATTTTTATTAAGTTATATAATTTTTTTAAATTATATATAATATATATTAACTGCTTATATAGCCTTTTTTATATTTTTTTTTTACTTTTTAATATTTTTAAATAAAAAATAATTTATTAGTTATAAAAATAGTAAGCTATATATAAGTATTAATATTTATATTTAATAATTTTTATACTAATATAGTTAATTATAAGCTAAAAAAAATATATAAATAATAATTTATATTACTTTAAGCATTTTAAAAAAGTAGTTTAATTTTAACTATTTGCTTTTTAGTACGCTTTTTTTTTTAGTGCTTTTGCTTTTGCTTTTACTTTTACTACTACTAATAAGCTTTTAGTTAATATTAAAGTTATATATACTATAGTATATTATTTTTTTTATTTTGTTTAAGTAAATAAAATAAAAAAAATAGTTTTATAATTTTTAAAATTATTTAACTTTTTGCTTAAGCAGGCTTTTAAGCTTATATTAATTAATTTTATTTTTTAATACTTTTTTTGCTTTTTTTTAATTATAAAATCTATATATTATAAGTTAATTAAAGCTTTAAAGTATTTAAATTTAATATAAAAAAGGTTTTTTATAAGTTTATTAGTAAGCATTTAATTTATAAAAAAGTATACTACTTAAAATAAGCTTTTTTTATACTTTTATTTAATTTATATATTTTAAATATTTATATAGTATAAATAAGTTTTTATATAGTTATACTTTTTTACTACTAAGCAAATTGTTTATTAATTATTTAAATTAATTATAAGCGCTTAACTTAAGTTTAGCTAAATATTATTAAATAATTTTTTTAATACTATAGTTTTTTTAGCTATAAGTACTAATATATAGATTTTTGCTTTAATAGTAAAAGTAGTAACTATGCTTTGCTATATAGCCTTTTAATTAATTATACTTTTAAATAAAAGCATAATATATTTATAAAAAAATCTTTTAATATTAAAATTATTTATAAAAAATATGTTCTTAGTAATTAATAAAGCTTATATACTTTAATTATAAATACTATATATAATTTTTAAGTTTTAAGTATAGTATAAGTATTAAATTACTTATTTTACTATTTTAATATACTTTATACTTAAATTAGTTAAAAAGTTTAAAAACTATAAAGCTATAAATATTATATTTAGCTAAATTATTATTATAATATATAAAATTAATTTTATAAGCTTTTAAAACTTTTTTATTTACGTTTTAATTACTTTTTCTAAGTATTTTTTAAGCTTTTAAAATAATAATAAAGTTGCTAAAATCTAACTATTATTTACTAAGTAATATTTTTTTATAATTTTTTTAATATATTAATTATAGCTTAAAAATAGTTTTTAATTTTTATAATTTTTAATAATCTTTATACTTAAAAACTAGCTTATATTTTTTTACTTTTTAAGCTTATAAGCTTTTTTAATTTAATTAATAATTTTTTATACTTTAGCTTTTTACTTTAAACTATATAGTACTAAAAAGTTGTTTATATAAAAAATAATAAAAATAGCTTAATTTTAAGTATAAAGAAATATAGTTTTTTAGTTAAAATAATTAAACTATATAAATAAAAAGTATATATAAATTTTTAATACTAAAGCAATAGCAAATCTTTTAGCTTATATAATACTTTTTTAAGCAATATTACTATATTTTTATTTTTAAACTTATTAAGTAACTTATAAGCTATAAGCTTTTAACTTTTTTTGCTTATATTAAAAAAAGCGCTTACTACGTTAAATTGCTTAACTTTAAAGTTATAATAAGCTATTAAAGCTATTATAAAGCATAGCGTTTAAGCTATAAACGTTACTATATAAGTAAATTAAAGCATATTAGCTTATTAAAAATTACTTTTAACTATAAAGTATACTTTATATATATTTAAATACTTTTAACTATTAAATTTATAATTAAAAACTTATTTTAAAAGTAATAGCTTATGCTTTATAATAACCTTAGCAATTTTTTTATAGTACTTAGTTTTTATAGGTTTTTAATTTTTTTTACTATATTTGCTTAAAATCAATTTTTTAATAAATGCTTAAAAAGCTTATGCTAAAACCTTAGTAGTAGCTTAGTTAAATTTTTTTTATAAATTTTAAAGTACTTTAAAGTAGCTTTTAAATAGTTAGCTTAATATTAATTTATAATAGCTATAATTATTATATATAAAGTGTAATACTTTTTATTACTTTTTTAAATTATTTTTTTTAGCTTTATAAAGTAAGTTTTTAAAAAATTAAACTAGTTATAATTATTTAAAGTATATATTTTTTATTTTTAATATATTTTTTAAGTAAAAGTAAATATTTTATAATTAAGTTAATTAGTAAGCAAGCTTTAAATTTTTTAGCTAACTTTATTTATAAGCAAACTATAAACTTTTTATTGCTTAGTAGCTTTTTATAGTTAAGATTTTTTTTTAACTAAGTAATTAATTTTTTTAAATTAGTAATTAATTTTTTTAAGTTTTTTAAAGTTATTAATTTTACTAAATTTACTTATTTAGCAACTATAATAATATTTTAAATAAAGTTTTTTAGTTTTAAAAATTTTAAAGTAGCTATTTTTAATAAGTACACTTTTTAGTTTTAACTTTAAATACTTTTTTTTTAAGTAGTTATGCTACCTTTTTTTAGCTTTTTTTATATATTACTAAGTATAAGTATAAGCTTTATAACTTTTAATAAATCCTTTGCTTTATTTAGTTGCTTTTTTAATTTTAAAAATAATTAAAAGATTATAAGTTTTTATATTTAATTAATAAAAGCAATATTGCTAGCTTTTATATGCTTTTTAAAAGCGTTTACTTTTAATTTATACTTTTTTAGTTAGCTTTTAATTAATAAATTAGTTAGTAGTTATATACTTTTTATTTTTATAGATTTTAAAGCGCTAGTACTATTTTTACTTTATATAGCAAGCTTAATACTTTATAAGTTTGTTAAATTAAAAATTTATTTATTTAGTATAATAAGCTGCTTAACTATTTTTTATATACTTTTATTAAGCTATAGCTTTGCTTATATATTATAAAAAAGCTTTTTATTAAATTATATATTATATATAATAATAACTTTATTAATTGCTAAGATTTAAATTTTATATAAATTTATTATTTTATATTTTACTAAATAACCTATATAAGCTTTTGCTTTTATTTTATAATTTTACTTTTTATAAGCAATAAGTTTATTATGCTTTATAAAGTATACTTTATATTTATAAGCTTTAACTAAGCTTTAGTTTAGCTTAAAATTTGCTAGCTTATTAACTACTTAAGCTAGCAAGTACTATTAATAGTACTATTAAAACTATAAATAAAGTACTTTTATAAGTAAGTATAAGTTATTAGCTTTTAAAAAGTTTTAGTTATATAGCTAAATAGCTATATAAGCTGCTTTTAGCTATAATTTTTTAAAAAAACTTGCTTTTAAAAACATTTTTAACTTAGTATTAATAATTTATTAACTAGCACGTTTACTATTTTTAATAAGCTTTTTAATATATATAAAAAAACTTTTAAAATAATCTTTTTTTTACTAGCTTAGCGCTTATATATTATAGTTTATAAATTATAAATTATTATTTTTTTATTATTGCTATATATATAATAAATTAATAATTTAAATTACTATTTAATTTACTAATTAAGTAATTAAATAATATTAATTATAAGCAGCTAGCTTTTTAAAGTTAAAGCTTTAAAGTATAAATAATTACTATACTTATTTTTTACTAGTAACTTATATTAAAAGCTATTATACTTTATAAAGTAGTTAAAAAAATCTTAAAAAATTTGCTAATAAAAGCATACTATGCGCTTTTTTAAAAGCTTTTAAAAAATTACTTATATAGCATACGTTTAAGCGTACGCTTTATACTTTATATACTTAATTTTATTAATTTTTATACCTTTAGCTTAGTAAACTAATGTTTATAAAAGCTTAAGCTTAAAATATTTAAATCTTTTATGCTATAAGTTTTTTAAAGCTTTATATACTTTAAATAAATTAGCTAAAAAGTGCTAAGATTGCTTATATAAAATAGTAGTAATTAGTTTTACTATGCTAAAACAAATTTTAAAAGCAATAAAAACCGGTTTAGTTACTAAAAAACCTAAAAAATAATAATAAATAAGCTTATATTTAAAAAAGGTTATTTTATATTATTTTTTTAATTTTTAAATAATAACGCTTAATATAAAATTTTTAAAACGTAAAGTATAATTTAATTTATAGTACTAAATGCTTTTTTTAAGCAACTTTGCTTTTAATATAATGTTTATATAAAATCTTTTAACTAAAGCTATATTTTTTAAAATTAATATACTAGTGTTTTTTTTTGCTTATACTATTTAATAGGTTTTTTATAACCTTATAACCTTTATAGTAAATAAAAAAGGTTGCTAAGCTTATTATAATAGTATTACTATTTTTAGTAAAAGCAATAAAATTAGGTTTTAAAAGCTTAATTTAGTTAATAATATAAATAGCTTTATAGTTATTAAAAATAGTACTATTAAAAAAAAATAAAAATTATTTTTAAAAGTAATATAAGCTTTAAATTTTTATAAAATAGTAAGCATATAATTAATAATAATATATGCTAAGTTTATATTAAGCTACTTATTAGATTTATTATTTTAGCTTTTTAATTTTTTAAATTTTTAGTTAAACTTTTTAACTTTAAAACTTTTAAAATTAATTTTTTAGCGTAAGTTTTTTTAGCGCGTAAGCTTATAGTGCTATTTAATTTTTTTAGCTATACTTTTTTTAAGCTTAACTTTATTATAAGCAATTAATTTAATAACTAATAGCTTTAGCTAATTATATTTATATAGTGCTTATTAGTGCTTTTTTTTAAAGTTTAATAAGTAAAGATACTAATACTTAAAGCTTTTAATTTTTTTTTTTTGCTTTATTATTTAATTTAAATATAAAATTGTTTTTAGTAGTAGTAAAAGCGCTATACTAGTTACTTTTACTTTTAATTGCTTTTTTATTAATAAAAGCACTAAAAATGTAAAAGTATTTTATAAGCATAGTAAATAAGTGTTTTAGTTGCTTGTTTATAGTGTACTAATAAAGCTGTTGCTTAGCTTATTTAAAAATAATTTATATTTTAATAGCTTTAAGCTAATTTTTAGTTATAAGCTTTTTTTATACTTTTAAAAAACTTACTACTTTAGCTTTATTATAGCTTATATACTATTTTTTATACTACTTATTTGCTTTTATTTTTTATTAAGTAGTTTGCTTAAATAAATAGTAATATTTTATTAAAATAGCAATATTAATAATAATATTTAATAGTATAAAAAGTTGCTTAATTTTTTAAATAAGCTTTTAAGCATTTTTTAATTAATTTTTAAGCTTAGCTTTTAGCTATACTTTAATTGCTAAAATAATTAATAGCTTAATAAAAGCATTAATTTAATTTTAAATAAATTTATAGCTAGTATTAGTTACTTTTTAAAAACTATTTAAAGTAAATATAACCTTAACAATTTTATAATATTAATTTTAAATTTGCACTTTTATTAGCTTAAAAATCTTTTAACTTATAAAAGTCTTATTTATAAGCTTTTGCTAAAAATATAATTAAGCTTTTTTTTTAATAAGCATAGTAACTTAGCTATTAATATAAAAGTTAAAATTAACTATATTAAAGTTTATATGCTTTTATACTTACTTTTTTTTAGCATAGTACTTTAAAGTTTTAAACTATTAAAACTACTTTATTAATAAAATAAAGTAAGCATTTTTAAAAATAGTTTTTATAATGCGATAAAAATTGAAGATTTTTAAAGATTACTCTAACTTTATACTAGAAGAGGTTTAGCTAAAGTAGACGTATTAACTAGGTTTTAAGGGCTTTGCATTGATTACGGCTTTATAAAGGTATTTTAAAAAGCATGACTTAGTATATTATATGTGCAATAAATAGCTAAGTATCTAGGTTTAAAAAGCAACGCGAAAATAATAGCTACATATATAGAAATAAAAATTAAGCTAGCCCCTTTTAGTTTTATAGCTACCTTATAACGTAAAGCGTAACTAGTATATATGCTAATTACGTTATAATCTTTTTTAGCTAAAAAGGTTGCTATTTTTAGCATTTTAAAGCTAAAATAAATTAACATATTATAAAAGCTTTTTTTTTTAGTAAAATTAATACAATGCCTTGTTGTCCTATTATTTAATAGGCTTTTTATAGCTATTTAAAGCTATTAAAAGTCTTATTTGTTAAAATTGCCTATTACTAGCTTTAGTAGTAGCTTGCTTTAGCTGCTAAAACTTTGCTTTAGTTATTATAGCGTTAAAAGCTGCTATATTTATGCAGTACTATGCCTAACCTTTTTATTTATAAAAATAAATAAGCTAAAAGCAAGTTATATACTAAAAAAAAGTCTTATTAACTTTATAGTATAAAGTAGTAGCTAGACCTAAACTTATATTAGTAGTAAATTACTTTAGCGTACTTTACTAACATTGCTATAATATAACATTTTTAATAGTAAATTTAAGTACGTATTCTTTTACCTTTATAAGAGGGCTATAAAGCTTATAATAAGTTAAATGCTGTCGTGCTTTTTTTTAAGGCTTTTTAGCTAGCAGAACCTTTAAACCTTAGTTATAACTGCTATTAACAAAAAGCTTTTTATTTAATAAGCATACTATTAATGCTTTAAATAAGGTGCTTATTGCCTTAGTATTTTTTTATAAAAAAGTAATTAAAACTATACTAGCTAAAAATTATAGCAAAGCTTTTAAAATACTTTATATATTTAATTTAGTAAACCTAGTTATAGTTATTATAAAGGTCTAAAATTATAAGGCTTTTTATTAATCTAGCTTTACTAATATAGTTTTTTATTTAATAAAACAAATTTTAGCTGTAGTTTTAAGTGCTATTAATAAAGTAGCTATATTTTAAAGTTAATAATTACTATAAGTGCTAGCAGTTAAAAAAGTAAGCTAGTTTAAAACCTTAAATAAGTAGATTGCGTAAATAATGCTAAGCATTTTGCATTCCTAGCCTTTATACTATATTAATAAAAGTACTACTATAACATGTTTTAAAGTAAGCAATGCGTTAAAAATAGTTAAGTATACTTAGCGCAGTTCTTTTTTAATATGCTTAGTACTTTGTTTAAATATATTTAAACTATTAATAATAAACGCTGCTTTTTAATTATAGTTAACTACTATAGTATACTAATAAAGCTTTTTATAATACTTTAAAATAAAATAAGCTAGCATTTATTTATAAATACTAGCTTTTTACTATAAGTTATAAGTAACTTTGTTTTAAGCCTAAGTTTTTATAAAATAAACCTTTTATATAAGTTTAATAGCTATAGTAAAATACTTAAAGCAAGAGTTAAAATAATAGCTTTTTATAAAATATCTTATAGTAACTACTACTTTTTTATTAGTAAGCTACTTTTAGCAGCAAATTTTAAGCGCTATATTAATTAAGTGCTTTAGCTTATATTAGTACTATATTATATTGCTATTTTTATTATATAAGTTTATAAAGCTATAAAAGCTATTAGTGTTTAGTTTTACAAAGTATAAAACATTAATGTTAAAATTAAAAATTTGCCTTGTTTATAAAAGAGCAAGCGCGCTTTTATATAGCTATATAGTATATATTTTAGCAAGTAGCTTTTTAAGATCTAGATCTTAAGCTAACTTAGTAAAAATATTAAAAATTATTAAGTTAAGCATAAACAGTATAGTTAGTAAAGTTAGCAAAGCTTGTTAAAGTATAGCTAATATAAGCACTAGGCCTTTTTATTTTAATATAACTTTATATTTAGTTGCTAACTATATAACTAATAAAATAAATATTAACAAGTTTATTTTAAAAGCTTAGTTAAGCGTTAAGTTAATTACATTATTTAAAGCTTTAATAAAAGTAATTAAAGCTATAAAGTAAAAGTATTTATATAACTAACTATTACTTTAATTATAAAAAAGAAAAAAACTAAAATGTTTAAAAGCTTTATACGTTTTTAATAGCTAAATATTTACTAAAAGCTTTATTGCTTACATATGTTTAAAAGTAAAAGCCTAGCTTATTAAGTTAAATATATAGGCTTTTTACTAGTAAAGCTTAACTATAATAAAAATTTAGTAATTATTGCTAATGTATTTTTTTAAAACTAAAAGCTTTATATTAATTATATTTTTTTTAAATTATTGCTATAATTGTTTTTTTAAGTAGCTGCTAAAAAACTTAAGTAAAAAGTCTTAAAATATGCTTATAGCCTAGCTAAACGTGTTTTTAATTAAAATATTAAGTTAGTTTTTTAAAATTAAATAAATACCTGCTATAATTTTGCTGCTTAAAAGCTATTTATAGTAGTAGTGCTTAATTAATATACTAAGCTAAAAGCTAAATGTTTTTTTTTGCTATATTTTTTAAAAAATAAAATCTAAGCACTTTTTATTAAAAAATAAGCAGTTAATTTTATTATTGCTAATGTTTTTGCTGCTTAAAGATCCTTATAGTTTTATATAGCTTAGCAACAAGTTAATACGCTTAAAGTAAGCTTACTAAATACTTATAAGCATAAATAAAAGTTTTTAAAAATAAATAAAAGCTAAAAGCTTTTATAAAGCTAGCTTTTTAAGCACTAAGATTTAGTTTGCTATAGCGCAAGGGCAATAAATTAAATATATAAAGTAAATAGTAATACTAAGTAAATTAAAAATAAAAAAGTAAAAATAAAAGTTTTAAAAAAAAAGAAAAAAGTGTAAGTATAAAAACAAATTAAAAAAATAAAAGTAAGTTTGCAAGCTATTTTTTATAAGTATAGCATGCTACAAGCAAATAAAATTATAATAAATATTTTTTCTAAGTCTTTTTTATAATAAATTAAAGTAAAAAAACTTAACAAATTTTGCTTTATTAAGTGCTTAAAGCTATAAGTGTAAATTACTACAACGCACTTATAATTTTTAAGTATTTACTTATTAAATTAAACAATTTTTATAAGGCTAGCTTGTTAATAACAACTTAAAATTATATATTATTTATAATTTATTAAGCTAACGCAGGCTTTTACTAAAAAAGCAGTAAAAAAAGTATTAAAAGGCTAACTTTCCTTTTTTTTGCTTTTTTGCTTTTTTTTTAAGTTTTTAAATATTTTTTGCTGCTTTTTTTTTAAGTTTTTAAATATTTCTTGCTGCTTTATTGTTTTAAAATTAACGCTACGCTTTATTATAAATACTTTAAAACTTAAAAGAACAAATAAAAGCAATGCTAACGTAAACTATATAATTAGCAAAGACTTTAGTACTAATATTGCTTATAAAAAGTAGTTGCTAAGCTTAGCTAAAAAAATAAGCAAAGCTTAGCTAGTTGCAAAAAAAAACAAAAAAACTGTTTTTAGTTTTAAATAGCAAAAAGTAAAAGTATTGTATTAACTTTTTATTAATTAAGCAAGTACTAATATATAAAAAATGCTTAAAGCTTTAAAAATTAAAGTTGTTAGCAGTATTGCTTAAAGGTATTATATTTGCTAGCTAGTTTACTTATTTTTTTATATTGCTAGTAGTGCTTTAAAACACATTATTAAGCTTATAAAGGCTTTAGTAAAAAAAGAGGACTTTAACCTAAGGCTTGTTTATATTAAAGGTAAAAATAGCAAACTATAAAGTAAATATTTTATACGTTTATTATAAGACTAACGTTAGTATAAAGCTTTCTTAATTTAATAAACAGGTTGCCTAAATATTATTTTTTACATACGCTATAAAAAGCGTTTTATTAAATTAAACACAAATACTTGCTTAAGTATATAGCCGTTTTTTAAGTATATTTTTAATTTAAAACTTTAAAGTAGTTTTTATAATAACTATGCGTTTATAGTCTAAAGCGCATTTTATACTTATTACAACGTAGTCAATTTGCTTTTTAAAATATAGCAACTTACAACATTTAATTTAACTAAAGGCTTTATATTTATTATAAACCTTAAAGCATATAAGCTAATATTTATATTATTATTAAAAAAGCTTATATAGTTAACGCGTAAACAGTTTACTAAATAAAGCTTAAAAAGAAGATTTTAGTAACTATATATAAAATAAAAAAAAAAAAAGCAAAAAAATAGGAAAAATATTTAGGAAAACCGGGCATTGCGTTAATTTATATAAAAAATAAAATAAAGACATATGTTCTAAAACATTAAATAAAAATATTAAAAAAAATAGTTAAAAGCAGCAAAGCACACTTTTTATCTTAGGCAATACAAAAAATAAGAAAGGTATTACTGCTATATTTTTTAAAAGCAAGTTGTTAATTTTAATATATAAATAAAGGAAATATTTAAAAACAATAAAATTAAAAAAAATTAATAACAAGTTTAAAAAAAAAAAGATATAAATAAAGGGCCTTTAGAAGTAAAAAGCTAGCATAATATTTATACTATAAAGTTACTTTACTATTTTCCTTTAAAGCAATATAAAACTAAAAAGCTAAAAATAGAAATTTATTAAACAAGTAGTGCTAGCTAAGCTTTTAAAAAAAAAACGTGTTATAAATAAAAGCATTTAATTAATTCTACGTTATACTAAACTTATAAATACTATTAATAGCTACTGCATTAATATTTATTAGTTTAAAAAAGCTATTAACATAATTATAGTTTTTATAAAAATTTAAAGCAAAGTTATTGTTTATTACTAGGGGTTTTAAGTCTAGCTTATTAATAAGCTTGTTTTTTTAAAAAATACTTTTAATAGTTTAAAGGTTTAAGTTAAGGTTTTTTAGTGCTTAGTATTTTTTATTATTTTTATAAAAAGCTTAAAGCTGTTTTGCAAAATAGCAGCTATATAGCTATTGTTTATTTATTTTAGTAAGCTTATAGCGTATATTATTTATAGCCTTAGTAATTTAATATAGCTTATTTTATTAATATAAAAGCTTTTTATTATTGCTTTTATTAATTTTAAAAAAAGTGTTAAATAAAAGCATAAAGTTACTAACGTATATTTTAAGCTAGATTTTATAAGTATTTTATTAATTTTATTAGTTTACATTGTCTTTTTATTTTAAAGTAATAATTTTTTTTACACATTTAACGTTTTTTATATAATATTTTAGCTACTTTACTTTTAACGCTACTAGATTAATGCAATTAAAAACTAAATTTTACTGCAATACTTGCTATATTAGCACAATATTTTTAATTAGCAAAATAAGTAAACGTTTATAAATTAGTTTATATAAGCTATACTTATAGTATTAAACAATAACGTTATTTGCTAAGATAGTAGGGCTTAAATAATCTAGCTAGTTTTTTTTAGTCTTATTAGTTACTTTTATAAGCATTATTTTAATTAAGCAGTGCTTACCTTTAATAAGGCTTTATACTTAAAAGTAGTAAGCTAGCTTATAAGCTATATAATACTTAAAGTGCTTAGCTACTATAATAACTTCTTTTTTAAATTTACTTTTATTATTATACTTAATACGCAGCGCGCTATTATAATAGTATACTATATATTTATAAAAAAACTTAAATACTAACTTAAAGTTTACTTACTAAAAAGCTTTAGCTTTAAAAAAGGCTATTTATTTATATTATACTTTAACTAAAGCAAAAAAATTCTTATAAAATAGCATAGTCTAAATATTAATAACTTATAAGTATAAAAAGCTAATAAAAACGTTATACCGGTGCTGTTTTTTAAGCAAGCTATTTTATAACTTTTAATAGTTAAAACAAGACTTAGTTACTAAGTAAACATTTTTAGCAAAGTTAAGCTAGTAATAAAGTTACAAGATTTATTAAATTACTAAGTTAATTTTTTTATAGCTAAAGGCTAAGTAGATTTTTTAAATAATTAACTTACGCTTTTTTAAAAAATTAACATATTACTTAAAAGTAAAACGCTAAGTTACTTATTTTTATAAAGTACTATTATATACAAAGTATTAATATATATAATTTTTAAACCCTTTTTATTTACGTTTATTATTATAGCGTTTTAAAACAACACTAGTAATAAAAAATTAAGCAATTTTTTAACTTTTTTAAGTTTATTAAATTGCAAGCTTTAGCAATAGCTTAATAAGCTAAATTAAGTAGCTAAAAGCAAGTAACTTATAATTAAGTTTTAAGGCTTTGTTTGCGCTTGTTTATAAGTTGGCCTAAACTATATTAACGTTTATAAATATAGCGCTAAGCTAAGTATTAATAAATTGCTTTATATTACTTTTTTACTTATTATTATTATTATTAGTAAGCTTTTAAAGTTGCTAGAACAAGCTATTTATAGCTATATATTTTTTTTTTAATATATAGCAAAGCTTAAAGTTAAATATTTTAATATATAAGATCTATTAAGTAAAAATTATATTTAAAAAAGCAAAAAACTTATTATTTAGCTAAGTAATTAAAACTTTTGCGTTAGTTTTTAAAATAAATTATATACTATAAAAGTAGTTTTATAAGCGCCTTAGTAACTTAATAACGCTAAAAGCTTTTTTTTTTATAGCGTTATAGTTTAACTTAAAGCCTTTTTAATATTTTAACTTATATTAAGCTAGCTTAATTTCCTTGTTTACTTCTTAAGCTAGAACATATTTCTATTTAGTTTTAAAAGCATTAGTTTAAAAGTAGATCTGCTTACTTTTATAGTTAATAGTAACTAAAAGCAGTACGTTAATTAAAGCAAGTTTTAACTAATTTATAAACTATTATTACTTACTTTTTTAAACAAAAGCTATATTTTTTTATAAAAAAGTAGTAAAAAGTATATAAATTTAAAAATAGTTTTTAATTTATATTTTATAGTAAATAGTAACTTTAAAAAAAGCTTTAATGTTTATAATATTTTTATATGCAAGCTATTTTTTAATTTTAATAACTTTTACACTAACAGGCTTTTTTCTATATATCTTGCACATAAACCTAACAATTTTTACAAATTAGCAATACTATTTACTTTTTACAACACTTAAAGTAAAGCTAGCTAGTTTTAAGTTAAAAAGCGTAGCATTAATGTTTTTTAAATGCTCTAGAACATATTGCTTAATTCTAAAGGCAACTTCTTAATTATTATAGTATAATATAAGGCTTTTAATTCTTATATTATTAAAAAAAAGCTTATATTTTTAAAGGGCAATATTAAAGAGGACTTATATAATAACACGCAAAAACTAAGCAACAAAGTTTATATAGCCTTATAATAAAGTTATTATTTAAAGTAACCTAAGCAAAGTATTAAATATAGTTAAAGCATAGCTATAAATAAAAAAATTAATTTAATTATAATTAAAAAATAAGTTGCTAACTAATACAATAACGCATATAGCAAATTTTTTTGCAAACTTATTATAGCTTTATAGTAAAACAGCGTTTTAAATAATAATAATATTAAGCTTAGTAGCTAAGTTAATAAGGCGTAGGCCTTTTTTAGGCTTTTTAACTACAAACTATACATTATAATATAGCAAGCTTGCTTTTTTTAAAACCTTGTTTTTAAAGCGTATTTGCAAAACTTTAATAACCTTATCTTTTAGTAGCATAAAAATCAAAATACTTTTAGCTTGCTATGCTTTATAAAGCACTGCTTTAATTTTATATAGCAAAGCAATACTATTATTAGCGCATTTTATTTTAAAAAAATCCTATGCTAAAGCTATTTCCTTATAAAAAAGGATTTTTAGCAAGACTGTTTTTTTTATATTAATAAAGTCGGTTTTTTTTAAGCTTTAAAGTAGCTTTATAACCTTTTTCTAAATAAGTTATATTTTTTAAAAGTATTTTATAAATTAAAGCTAAATATTTTTATAAATACTTTTTTACTATAACTAAGTCTTATTTTTAACGTTTACAACTTTTTTTTTAATAGCTTTTTTTTTTTAGTTATACGTGCTTAAAAAAATTATTTTATTTAGTAAAATATTATTAAAAAAATAAACTTTTTTAGCTTTGCTTTTATATATAGTAAAAATATTAAACAACTTAATTAAAGCGCTTAGTTAATTTGCCTCTTTAGCAGCAGCAATGCTAGTTTATTAAGCTTTATAATAAACCTTCTAAGTAGCATTGCAAAAAACATTTATAAAAGCGTTATTATATAATATAGCTTATATAGTCTTATTATTAGCTAAACTAATTAAAAATATATTAAAAAAGCTAAAATTAACACTATGCCTATAACTAAATAGTGCAGCGTTTTTAAAATAAGTAAAGCTAAGGCTAGCAATATTTAAAAGTAAGCTTTTTTTAATATTAAGCACTATATTAAAGATTTTTTTTTAAGGTATGCTATAAAAAGCAGCGTTGCAATTTATAACTAAAGCAATGTTTTAATTATAATAAAATAGGTTAAACTTGTTATTATTGTTGCTATTAGCTACTTTTTTAACAGTTGCTTAATAAGGCCTTATTATGCTATTTACTAGCTTTAAAAATAAGTAAATAGTAGCTAGTTTTTTAATATATTAACAACCTTAAATAGTTATAATAAAAACTAGTTTTTAATAAACGCTACTAAAATCATAATCTTTATCTTTTTAAACTATATATTATATATAAAGTAGTTGTTTTAATAGTATAAAAACATGTTTATTTTAACAATAAAATTTATACTTAAAAGCAAAAAAAACAAAGCATATTGCTTTAAAACAATATATAACAAAAAATTAATGCTTTACTTAGCAAGCTATACTTTAGTCTTAACAATATTAGTATATTTAACTTTATTAACATTATTACTATAGCCTTTTTAAGTAAAACTAGTCTGCCGAACTAGTAAGGCATACTTTAAAACGTATATTTTAATAATAAAGCTAGCTTGCGTACTAGTATTAATAACTTTTATAATAAGCTTGCCTTGCTTTTTTATGCTTATAATAATAGTAATCCTAAAGCAAGTCTAAACATAGTTAGTAACTATACGCTACTTTAAAGCTATAAAAAATACTTAAAACAAGGTTAGCTTTAAATTAAAGCTTTAAGCACTTAGTTAAATATTATCTTATAAAATATTAAAAGCAACTATTATAATATTAATATAAAAATAGCTGCTTATATTAGTTGCTTATTATAACGTATTTTTAATAAGCTAAGATTTAGTTTACTAAACTAAAGCTATAAAGCAATTAGTTAATTTTAAAAGCGTAATTATATTAAGCTATAAGCTAGGCAGCTTGCTAAAGTTTATAGCGTTAATTAAAACCTAACTCTTGCTTTTTTAGCTAAACTAGTGTTTAATATTTTTAAGCGCTATATAAATAGTTTTTTTACTTTTAATTATAGCGTTTTAAACAATATAGCTAACTTAATAAATTAACATATTAGCATAGCTTAGTGCTTTAAAAATTATATTTTTAAGCATAACGTTAACTTTTTTTAAAAGCAGCTTATTAACCTTAATATTTTATAACTATTAAGCTTTTATATAAATATTAAGCGCTTGTTTTATATTAGCTTTCTTGCTTTTAAGTATGTTTTTTATAGTAGCAAGAAATAAATTAAACATTTTAACTTTTAAAAGCACTAGTTAAATATTTAATTATAATAAAATATTTTTGTTCTTTTAAGCAAAAACTTTTATAAGCCTTTAATAAAAGTAAACTTATATAAAAAGTAGCTTATATTAGTTAATAGCAAACATTTTAGCAGCTATTTTATTATTGCCTTTTTTAACCTTTTTTATAACCTTTATACTATTAAAGTTAATAGTAGTAATATAAATAAAATCTTAAGTTTAGTTTATATAAACGTAGCTTTTGCTTTTATATATAAACAAGTTATTATCTTAGCGCAAAGCTCTAACTATGCTTATATTGCTAGTGCAAGCAAAAGGTTTAATATTAGTAATGTTTTTTATAGCTAAAGCGTTTTGTTAATTTTAAGTATTAGCTACTTATACTAATTAAATATATTTTATTTATAACTATTACGCTGCTTTAAAAGCTATGTTTTATAAGATTAAATTGCGCTTTTTAAGTTTATAGTATGCTAAAAAGTAAAAGTTGCAATTATTAGCTAGGTTATTTTTTTAAATATAGCGCAATGCTTTAATTTTAATACCTTTATACTTTTAGCTAAACATAATAATATTACTAAGCAAAGCAATATATTAAATATACTTAAGCAAGCGCCTTTTTTTAAAGTACTACTAACTATTAAAGTGCATAATTTTGTTTTTATTAAAGTTATATGCTTTTAAACAGTTTTATTATAAGTAAAAGTTTTTTAAACATATTTAATACTTATAATTAAGTGCTTTTTAATTTAAACAGCTTTAATAACTTTTTTATTTTTATTTACTATAGCTGCCTTGCTAGTTTATTAAATATACTGTAGCTTATATGCTTTGCTAATTATAATTAACAAAAAGCTAAGGGGCTAGTTAATTTATTATCTTTTATTATTTTTTTGCAATAACTTTTAGCTAACTTATTATAATTTTAATTTTTTAAAAACATAAAGTAAAGTTGTTTATAATAATAATAAGCTTTTATTTTATAACAGTTACTAGCTAGCTATTAACTATAGCTATACTTTTTGCTTATTAGGCGTTTTGTTAATTTTTAAGCTAAGCTATAGTAGCTTTAGTAAAGTATAAATAAAAAAGCTTGTTAAGTTTTTTAAAAAGCTTAAACTTTTTTTTAAATAAGCTAAGATCTTTTTTACTTTACTTTTAGTATTTTTAAAAGCAAGATTTGTTTATTGCTTAAAAGTTAAGCTTATTATAAAAATCTTTATAAGTAAGTTATTTAAAATTACTAAATTCTAGTTAATAAAAAAAAAAATAGCTTAAATTATAAAGTTAAGTATTTTTTATAAAAAGCTTTAAACTGTAGCGTTGTTAAAATAAGGCTTATTGCAAGCTTTAACATCTTAGTAAAAAAAACAATGTTGCTAAAAGTATTTATATAAGCCCTTAACATTGTTTAACTAAAATATTCCTTTATAATTATAAAGTGCAGCGATAGCAAAAGACTTTTGCTTAAGATTATTTAAACAAAAATAATGCTTAATAGCGCTATAAGCAATATTTTAGTTTACATAGTCTTTTAAAAAAAAGATTAACTACTTGCAAACTTTATAAGTTAAAGCGTATTAAGATAATAGTTAAATATAAGCTTTTAAAGTTATATAATAATTATTAAAATAGTAAAAAACCTTTTTAAGCTAGTTTATTGCTTTAGTGCTATTAAAAAAAAAGTTAAAACGCTTTAAAAAGTTAAAGTAAGTTATATATTGCTAAAAAATGTAAAGGTTATATAAAAAGGTAGCAAAATAGTTAGTAAAAACTAAAGTTAAGTTTTTATAGCTTATAATTAAAGCGCTAAAAGTAAAAATTAAAATAAGTCTTTAAATAAAAAGTAATAGCAAAGCAAAAGTCCTAGCTAACCTAAAGGCTTTAAGCTTTAAGTTAATAATAAAAAGTAAAATAAAGCTAGCTAAGTATAAGCAAATAGTTAAAAATATTGCTTTTTAAGTAAAAATAAAGTTTAGTAAACTACTTTAGTATTATTTTAAAGCAAAAAGTCTAAGTAGTACAAAGTAGCAGCTTAAATCGTAGTTTTTGTTTATAAAATTGCAAAGTTTTATAAAAAGCAACGTATTAAATAAAAAAAACTATATAAAATAATATAAGCTAAAATAATAAAGTGCAAATACGTTAAAAAGCTAATATTAACTAAAAAAGAAAAAAGATATAATAAGAAGTTATTAGCTAGTATTTATATTTAGTTAAAATTTTAAAGGTTTTTGTTTAAGCAAGCTATTAATTTTTAAAGTTTTTATTAAAAGTCTAATTTTTAGGTTGCCTTAGTTTCTAACTACTAGCTTATATATACGCAGCTTTAAGTATAGCAAACTTTTTTATACTTTATAAAATATGCTACCCTTTTTTATTTATTATAGTATTTAAATTCTTTTAGTTTTTTTAGTTTTTTAGCTACTTATTTTTTAGTTTTGCTAGTTTTTTAGCTACTTATTTTCTAGTTTTTTTTTAGTCTTTTTATATTTTTAGTTTCTTTAAATTGTTATTAAAAGTATTTTTTAAGTTGTAGTCTTATAGTTTTATTAAACTAAAAGTAGTAAGCTAGCTAGGTTATATTTTATAATCTTAGCTTTATAGCTTAATCTATACAGCTTTTACTGCTTAGTTTTAAACTATAATAACTTAGTTATTTTTAAAGCTTTTTTATAACATATTATTTTTATACTAAGGCTTTTAGCTAATTTTTGTAGTTTTTAAAGTTTAAAGTAAGCTAGTGTTTTGTTTTTGTTTTTTTAGTTAAATATTAGCAGTATTAAAGACTTACTACACTTTTAGCTTGCGCGCGTCTGTATATATAAGCGCGTTGTTAATTCTTAGCTTTTTTTTTTTTTTATATAGTTTATTTTATAAAAAAAAACTCTTATAAGTTTTATATTTAAGTAAAATTACTATTGCAATAAAAATTAAAGATTTTTAAAGATCACTTTAACTTTATATTAAAAAAGGTCTAGCTAAAGTAAACGCATTAACTAGGTTTTAAAGGCTTTATATTAATTACGGCTTTATAAAGGTATTTTAAAAAGCATAACTTAGTGTATTGTATGTGCAATAGATAGCTAGGTATTTAGGTCTAGAAAGCAACGCGAAAATAATAGCTATATATATAGAAACAGAAATCAAGCTAGCCCCCTTTAGTCTTATAGCTACCCTATAACGTAAAGCATAACTAGCATACATGCTAATTACGTTATAATAATAATAATTATAATTAATAAAGTTATAATAAAAATAATTATTTAATAATTTAACGTAATAAATAATAAAAAATATAATAAATTAAAAATTTAAAAAAACTATAGTTTAACTAATTAAACTAATTAAAATAAAGCATTAATTTTAAAGCAAACTAGGCTTATAACTCTTGCAAAAATAAAAGTTAATTAAATTAAAAAAACAAATTAGTACTTATATGCAAAAGCGATTAAAGTTAATATAATATAGTTAATCTAGTATATTATTATATAACCTTATAGATCTAGAAAACTAATACATAGTATAAGATAAAAAATCCCTCTTTATACTTGTTAAAAACATAGCCATAGCTGTTAGTTAGCCATAGGATCTGCCAAGTAAGGTGCCAGGTGCTCGCAGACCCACTTATCCGTGACAACATACCGCCAGCTACAAGGGAACAGTTGCAATCCCGTGCTTGTTTACACCTCAGATCTATCGCCCTGGAATACCAAACCCTGTGGTTTTGAATCGCTGATTTGCAGACCTAGGATAGCACAAGCAGATCCAACGCAGACGTCAAAATATGTTACCTCTCACTGTTTAGCAGGAAGCATAGGAAAGGCATTAGTGTTTTAGGTAAATATGCTACGAACTACCTAACTACAAACACACCTCCGCAAACGATGACGACAGAGGGTACTCGTAAGCATCGTGTGCATATCCTGCCCATCGTCCGGCATATCGCCCTTACAGCGCAACGTACTAGTCATACTTCATTAATGTTCCGCCTCACTAGGCGGTTTGATCCCAAACAAGTCTGCGCGGTAGTTTACACCACCGATTATTCCAACACTAGATCGTAACCAATGTGATTACTCCCTCGGCTAGAAGACCACAAAACTGACAACATGACCAGTTACCACGGGCAGGGTGATTGGGTATACCAGGGAGAATGCTGGACTATTGTCAACCCAAATAGTAAAGCACAAGAGAAAGAGAAAGCGGTCCTATCCTAGGGATTTGACCGTATTCTCAGTGCGATACGTGTCCGTTATACCCTTTTTATCGAGGTGTTGGCAACCGTAGGGCTGGAGCAAAATCGGGTGGAATCCTCAGTGACGTCCGGCTTCCATGCTTGGACCTTCGCCGTAAGCGCCAACGGCGGTGCTCCCTCTGCTAATCGGGGCTCCATGCCGAGTGGGACTAGTGTCGTGGCCCTTGCCCAAATGGTTGTTGGTATACGGGTGTGCGAGACTTGCGTCTCTAACGTCGTCTTGGCCAGGATTGGCGGTCTCGTACCCTAATGCCTTGATGAGTTTATAGAAGCCGGCGGCAAGAAGGCCACCGAGAATAGGGCCTAGGTGGTAGATCCAGTGATAGCCTGGGAAGCCTCCGGTTACGACAGAGGGGCCGAAAGATCGTGCAGGGTTGAGACTTCCGCCGGTGTAGTATACGCCCCTATGAAAAGGAACGCGGTCAGCAGATTATATCAGACGGTGGCGACGTGTGCTCACATCCCCGATACTCAACAGACGTTTATTGAGAGAAAGAAAGAAGTGCAATCGGATACTTACATCATCTGAGTAATGAAGAGCGAAAGACCAATGCCAATCGGCGCGACGGGAGTGCTGCGGTGTTTCTCGACGGCCAGCATGAGAATGGTGAAGACGAGCTGCGCAGTGAGGAATAGCTCGATGAAGAACCCCTGGGTGATGGACGTTTTGTTGTTTAATGTCGTAGAGACATACAGTTCGCCGGTTTGGAGACCCGATACCAGCGCGGCGGCGGCGATACCGCCAAGCAGTTGGCTGATGATGACCACGACACAGCGTACCGCGCTTATGGCACCGACAGCCAAGAGCGCGATGCTGACAGCAGGGTTGAAAAGTCCGCCACTAATCCGATAGAAGACCCATGCGTTCACAGCCAGGCTTATGCCGAAAGCGAGACTGATGAATAGAAGTCTAGCTGGGTCAGCAGAGAGGTCTGCCGGCTGTCCCTGGGCCGGTGCCGTGTTCACCGCGTTAGCCCCTCCAAAGGCGAATAGCAGGAACATGAACGTGCCGACGAACTCGCCGAGAGCGGCCACGATGTGGTTCTTCGGCCCAAGAGGTAAACGTTGCAAGAACTTAGGTCCCCGTCGAGGGTTCTGACGGCCATCCCCTTGGAATGGGACATTGTCGGCTTGAGAATCCATTTCGACGTGCTATTGGGAGTATAGCTTAACGCTATACCGATGTAATGATATATATATATATCCAAATGGGTGAGTAGGTAAGGTAGTCCAAACTCCAGATAAGGTCTTAACAAAGGTAGATAATTATGTTGACCGGAAGGCAACCCGTGAACTATACACAGAGGCCAGACGGAAACACAAACTGGCCATTCTAACAACAAATATATATGTTTGGGGTTTCAAGGTATTATTGGGTGACTCTTTCCAATTTCCGCAGTCTCTCTCATTCCATCTTTCGTCATTTACTCCTCCAGTCCATGTAAAGTGGAAGCCGCTCTCTGCAGATGTTCAATAGCTGGATCAGCTACGGCCCATGTCGGCGGGTCTGTCGGTCGAGGAGCACAGCGTCTCGGGGGCGTTTTGCCGGTAGGTGGTGCATGAGGTGTGCGACACGCCTCCGTTGGGCCCTGTATGTGCAGTACAATTGCCCGAATCTCGCCAAAACAGCGCCATCGCCATGTCACAACCGGGGCACAATGTACTAGTGTAGGGCAGCCTCGCCAGAGACGGTAGTCACCAAGAGGGGGCCAGCGTACCGAATTGGACTGGGCATACACATTGGGCCTCAGAGTAACACCACCCTGCGATAGACCCATCACACCTCTGCTCATTGGATGCCGCAAATGAATATAACGGTAGACTGGCTGTGGGCCGCCACGGTGACCGTTTCGTAGGTATTGCATCGGTGCTACCTCGCAAAGTATGGTCACATGAAAGTGATGGAGGGGTTATGTAATGAGGTATACACCGATATGAGCTTCTCAGACGACACCGGTCGAAACGAACGGGCTAGGGTCGACCTCAATGGTAAGAGCAGCGAATCATCGTCTCTTCTTTTTCTCATGAGGACCCGATGGCAAGAGAAGCTCTGACGATAATTTTAGACTGTGCAGCCGTCTTGCATGATGAGCATACTATAAAATCCTTTGGTTTCGCCCAACAGGCTGCAAGACAACCTATTATCCAGAGGATCAGGGAGCCCAACATCATGATGGGGTTGACCAGACACGGCAAGAGCATTGACTGCAACGATGCCTGACCAACTGGGACTCTCCTTGTCCAAATCTCTACCGCCCTTTTCACGATCAAGCGCAGATGAAGGAGACGCTGTCGCATGAAGTCATCGAGCCCGGCACTTACCTGTAAGAGCGTTGCATGCATCCACGGCAGTTAAGCGAGCCCAGAGCCAGTCCTGATCTTCTCTCCCTACTATATTCTACAGAACCACTTCAACGGCCGGTCCACATGAACCCTCGTCCTTCGATCTGGCCACCTTGACCCAGTGGGTCCTGGAAGGCACAAGATGGTACTGCTTTGTGCAATGACACCAAATCTGTGGAACAGGCAACCAGCATCGAGGAATACGTGATGAATCACGCGACCAAACACCCAGGCGTGAAGGCTAGTAGGAAGTGATAGCCAGTCTGTGGTGCCACCGTATAAAACATGTAATCAGTTGTAACTACATAGGGTAGCGACTGATAGGGTTTTCTACCTGTTCGCATAATGCATCGTGGTGGACGAGGTGTCGAAACCAAGGCCGGGACATCATGTAATTCTTCCCCCGATCGCTGAGGCATTCCACTTGAAACAACTTGTAGCACGCTTCACTTCTTCTACTTTAGTACCGATGGGGAGGAAAAAAGGAACCTAGACGTGCAATCCCTACGTGTACTCGTAGGCAAGGTAAACTAAGTAGAAAACTCCATGTGAGCCAAGTTGAGTGTGTTCATATTAGGTATGACAAATGAAACAACCACCAATGTAATAAATCAAGAGGGACTCCTTTGTGTCTTCCGCGGAGTTAAATTAGCCTAGACTGAGAGAGGTCACCATGATGATGCCGAGTACCCATGGGTGGGTGGGTACATACTTGAGGGAGGTAGGCCTTCGAGGCAGAAAGCAACAGTTCGGCTTGGATCGTTCAAGTTCGGCTTCCCAAGGGTGTACCTTCCTTATCAGACAAATATTCGCATCAATGATCAACCCCAGCCAACAAGAAACCGACACTTAAGGTAGGCGCATTTGGCCTTAGATTGTAGGAGGTAGGTATGGGCAGCTGATACCTCAGAAGGCCCAACCCATATCTATGTAAGCATAAGACACGAGTACACGTAAATGCAGTTACAAAATGTGTCTCCAACCAAGGCGTGACGGGGCCGATCGCCAGGAGGCGAACCAATTCCTATATCCTACCTACCGTACTTAGGTAACTGAAGTACGTACGAGTAGGAGTAATTAGTCTTCCACAGGGATATTCTTGGATCATTCTTCTGGCTCGCACACATCTCTACTCGTATTGAACCTGGCTTCAACTTTGACGGCAATAACACCACGCCAAAATTACAACCTCCAAGCCTTTTCCTCTTGTGTTTCTGTCCTTTATTCCTTCATGAATCTTGGACACACATGGTGTATCCATAAGCAGGTCTCAATGTTCCTTCAAAAGAAAAGGTATCAAAAGACTATATAGCATATGCCCCAAGGGACACTTGAATCTGGAACCTACATATGCACGAATATATCACAGCTCTTCCATCAATAATTTACCCAGTATTCTGAAATCGGACCGTTGCGTCTTTCAAGCCTCTTGGAGACAAACCCTTCGATCGTTGAGACTAACTCAAAGTCAAAAAGCGTCGACCTGGTCGCCCTCTCTCAGATATCACATAATACTAAAACTGATGCAAGGTACGCGCCCGGAACGAGTCAAGGGTGTTAGCGTTATCGCGAACGGGACTGCTGTCTTTAATTGGACGCCTTCGGCCGCTGTCACTTTAAGAGGCGGGTGGCGCAACACGGCTACCAACGTTGATATTGACAATGCCTGCGTTGGCAGTATTCACCCACTGCAGTGTGAGTTAGGGTAATATGTATTGTCTACAGAAGGATGCTGACTGGCGGCCAACCCCCAGACTTTTGAGTTATAATCACTTGGTTCTTGGCTATAGTCGAGGCGAAATTACTACAGCAGCAAACTCCACCCCCGCCCCTTCATTCCGCCCCCAGACCCTGCTTCAAAGGGCCCCATCCGAACCGATGAGGTCAATCCCGGGGTCATCATCCACCCTCCGTCAATTGAGCTTACGTGTAATCCATTTTGCAATTCATAGAGTGCACGTCGTCTACACCGTCGGAGTGGGCCAGATGGAAGCACTGGTGTAAAAGTTTAACTACACGTACTTGTTCGAGGGCCTGGAGGATGGGGTTGATGAAACGTGGCAAGGAAGCTAATATAGGTTTATATGGCCTAGTGAGTCGGCGATTTGAGCGACATTTACATCCCACCAAAAAGGTCATATCAAGCGCCACCACCCGGCTTCCTGCTCGACCGTCCCAGTCCGCCATCTGACTTTCCCCAGCTAAGTCACCCACCAGGACCCGCCCGCAAACAAGCCTTGTTGTCATATGATAGCGCCATACCACGCTCGCCCAGGGCTACCCGGTCTCCGGCCCATGCCCGCCAGGCATAGTCCACTCCGCCAGACGTGACTCCGGTTTCTGCCCGACAACCATTGCCAAGCTCATTCACCCCGGTACTTATCCTACCCTGTCCTCCCCACCCACTTCATCAATATGTTCATTGCCCAAGGCCTGAACTACGAGTATATGAATTTCATACGTGAATCCCCGTCCCTGTCACCACCGAGTACGATCGGTTTTCGTCACCTATTCCAACCCGTATTTTGTCTCCCGCTCCTCCAAATAACCCGTTAACGAAGAGACAACGCATGAGAGGCGCGAAAACTCCGAACGCACGCAATGCGGCGCTGACGTGATACTCCCCGTTCCCACAAGGTCGGGGATAGATGTCGTCTTATCTCCTCCTGAGTCCTGAAACGCATTTACCGCCGGCCTGCTAGCTATCACTGGTCAGATATTCCATAATTGAAAATACCCTCTTCTTATCATCTGGATATAACGAGAGCGGTAAGGATGCATGATACAATTAAGTAATGAGATTTTTCGTGACGGGCATGAATACATGACCTAGTCTAAACCCAATGATCCTATTCATCTAAATATTTCGGGATTTAAGCTAGGCCTTGTTCTGAGTGCCCAATTGGCTCATTCATTGAGGTTATACCACAGGCTGTGGGAGGTATAGTGCCAGCAAGCATATCATATATGGGAATAATTTATAAAGGGGGAAGCGGGTGTCGCGATAACTCAAAACAGGGGCCCGGCTTACGCCGGCTTTGTCCGGTATGTGATAGTATCTTGTCAAGCCACCCGTGGCGCACTTTGTGGCTATTTGGGTACCAAGTTACAAGTATTCCCCGCAAACGTTCCAATCCCCTTTTTGGAGCACGGAGGAAGCAGGACCTGTTGAAACAGAGAACAAAACAAGAGGCTGTGGCATCAACCACAAAAGACACGCACGCAGGTCCTTTGAAGGATATGGTGCATTTAACAAGACCGTTTCCCCGGAATAGCCATGATATGTCACGTCCGACCCTACCTTGGCATGAAATGGGAACTACCGGAGGCGATGCAAGTAACATGTGGGTTTATGGGTTTGATTTTTCCGTTGAATCTAGGTATAGTAGGTGACATCGTCTGCGGATTTTAAGCGATTAACCGGTCGTCCCTCGCTGCAATTGAGTCCGAGGAAAGGGAAGCATGAATAAGGATTAAGGATATTTATATATTCATTCTAGGAATTGCGACACGCTTTCTCACAATCATGTAAGCTCGTATTTGGTGAAAAAGAATATAAAATTTATTTCCATCGAACATGCTGTTATCATTGCTATTCCTGGCCACCGGCGTATTCGGCGCCTCCTGGATAGCTCCTGGAGCGGTCTGGTACGATACCGACGGCAACAAAATCGATGCCCACGGCGGCGGCGTGGTCAAGAGGGGCGATACATTCTACTGGGTTGGACATGGCGTTAGCAGTACATACTCTCCCCCTTTTTTGTCCCCCTCACTAAGTACTTACTCATGTGGCTGAGAGCTGATGCAATGCATAAACATTGTAGATCAAACGCCTATGATGTATTCCTCCACAGACCTAGTCAACTGGCAGAATCTCGGGCAGCAAGCAAGTTCGGTATCTGGAATGTGGAGGCCCAAGATTGCGAAGCCGAATGGGTCATTTTGGGTAGGTACTTTATTCTTTTTTCCCTTGCTTCTATATTATCGATACCTACCTACACGACAACACGTCAGGGGGGTAGGTAAGGGATTGGCTTGCTGACGGAAAGTTTTCGGGTTTTATTACTTAGTTATTCGGCCAACAAGATCGTTATGTCCTTTCTCTCAAATCGGCAGAGTTTATAGGCGGGTATCAGACCTCTGCCAAGGTTCATATCCCTCCTGATGATTACTCGTATTCTGATACGGGCATGTTTCATGATGATGCTACGGGTAAGAGAATAAATGAATGGAAGAAGAAGAAGAAGAAGAAGAAGAAGAAGAAGAAGAAGGAAAGATGATGATGAAAGAAAGAGTGGCTGACTGACTGATGAGAGAATAGACACGTGGTATCTCCTCACGAGCGCGGATCATAATATCGTGCAAATCAACCAAATCAATGCGGATGGGACACTAGGTGATAGGGTTTCTGATCTCCGTATGTTTCTTATCCATCTACCTACTACCTTGCAACAAAACAAGGAAAAAAAGACTAACATGAAAACAAGGTGCCGGAGGCTACGAAGCCCCCGGAATCGTCAAAGCCGACGGGACATACTACCTAATCGTCTCGGGCAAGACAGGGTGGCGAGCGAACCCAAACAAGGTGTTTACATCGAGTTCAATCTCCGGCCCTTGGTCGGGAAGTGGATCCGATATCGCGCCTCAGGATCAAAATACGTACGGGTCGCAGAACACTTTCGAGTTGACCGTGCAAGGGTCGGAGACGACGACGTATATATATATGGGTGATGCGTGGGATTCGGAAGGGGGCGAGGGCTCGAATTATGTTTGGTTGCCTATGCTTATTGATTCGGGGTATGTGTGTCCTTGCCTTTTTGAAAGGGTTGATGGGTGTACTACTACTGACTGACTGACTGTTTATGATAGTTCCAAGACTGTTCAATTGGATTACCACCCCATGTGGAAAGTAGATGTCAATACCGGTGTGGTGTCCTACCCCGAGACGTTGAGACGTTATTCACCCGGTAGTTTGTCAGGGAGAGAGGGTGAGTATTTGCTATTATCCTGGACAAATAGACAACGAACTAACCAGTCATAGTCACGAACGCTGCGACATTCCACAACGTCACAGGAACCGGCGCCTTGCAATGGTTATCCATCCACTATCGCGTGGACAATCCCCAAGGTAAGAAAGCAAGTTTCTCTAGGCCATCCACTTGACTAACTAACTTCTTCTTATCTGCCCTACTAGTTGGTGATGTCTATATCATCGTCAATGATCAACCCGCCGTTAATATCTCGAGTCTGAACTCTCGCGCTGGTTATCATGATTCGGTACCGGTGCAATTGAAGCTGGAAGGGGGTGATGTGAATACCATCACAGTCGGCAGACATGGTATGCTTTTCTTTTCTTTTTCGTCTCTTTCCCGAGAGAATGCGTTTGAATCTAACGATTAGGTTGGTTACTAGATCTTGAAATATCAGTAGATGGGTTGGAGATCTTCGAGGAGGAATAAAAGGAGAGCGAGTCGCTGGGATGACTGACATCTGAGAGTCTGGATTGTGAGTGTACCTAGTTAGTACCAACTTGGGCAAATTTGATGCGATATGAAATGAATCTCATCTCTTCCTTCGGGCATTGGTTCCCCCCAGTCCCAATTATGACAGAAGCTGTTTACTGCTGCAGAGCTTACGGTGTATCTCCTTTCAAGAGCAACTCACGTTCTTCATCTTCTGCGCAGTAAAAGGAATCTGCATATAACCTAACCAGTAACCAGCGACTATAATAAAATGCCAATTCCCCTACCAAACCACGCAGTAAGACGTCAGGTTGTCGCTCTCCATCGCTTCCATTCAATGATCTTGGAGATATAAGAGTCGTATCGCATCCATAAGCCTGGACACGTGTTCTAACGTACCACCCAGCGCCTTCAAGTATTTCCCAAGTTCTTTAAACCCAGTAGGAGTAGCCAACCTTTCCACATCAATACCATAGCGTGCGCCTTGCTCAACCAAGAGAAGATCGCGGATTGGTTCCATTCTCCTCAATACGCGTCGTCGCATCATTGGTAGCACTAGCAGAATCTCGGTAACAGTCTCTTGTTTGGGAATATGTAGGGCTTTGAAATCTTCGATGGCCGTCTGTTGTTCAGCAATATTAGACATTAACCAGAGGGCATGAGCCGCGTCTGGCTCGAGAGTGCAGATTGCACCATTAAAGGTCGCTTGAGCAAGTTCGATATTGTTATCATCATTGAATAGTTCGAGGATGGCGTCCTTGTTCTACTTGGAATGTGCATCGTCGGAGAGAAAGCACACCTCGTCGTTATATACCGGGTCAGATTCTCTCACGCATTCGAAAGTGGACATGCGTCTGAAGAAAATCATAATAAAGGAGAGTAGTGCTTCGTCGCTAGGGGGGCTGGCAAGTGTTTCTTCAGAAGACGTTGCGGATAATGATGTGGGTGTATCCATGGTTTAGTTGGTATTTTGGTCGCTAGTCAGTTTAATAGGTCTTTGTCCTGATCGATCCGGGATGGGAGATAGAGCGAGTTAAGGAGCCCATAGCAGGCTTATATCCTCGTTTTATCAAGCTGTGAGAAGCAAGAAAATACCACCGGCTTAAGTTCAAGTCTTCAATGGGTAAGTCCAACAGTTTTGTGATTACGTTCCAATGAAATATTGAAAGACAAGAATCCTCGTGGCAAGGGTACGGATGTACACACGGGAAGCGCACCATCCCTCTTTCCCATGGAAAGTTATTAAGATAGCATAGCCAAGTTCCTTCCTTTTTCTTTGTGGGGAATGTTTGGTATATTGTTAGACCCTTATCTACAACATCTGTCGCCCAATAGGTACTCCTCTCGCAACGCCTCAAGTTTAAATGATATATGCCAACGGAAGGAACCAACAATTAAGCGAAGGGAAACCAAAACCCATAATACAAGAGAACCGAACAGCCCACATCCCGATATTATCTACCTACATCACAACACACCCATCTCTGCGCCTCTTCCCCTTCCCCCTATCCTTATCCCCATAATTCCTCCTCTCATCCTCGCCTCTCTCCTCCTCCCTAATCCTGCCCAACTCCTTCCGAACCACATCAACACAATCCACACTATGATAGGCCATAAGTCGGCGCAAGTCCTCGTCCCCCGGATTAATAGGAGGTAAACCATCATTCCAAGCCTCAAATTCCTTGACCAGATTCATATATGCATCCAACTCGCGCTTTTCAAATGCATCTCCTTTTTTCCCTCTATTGCGGATAAACATGGCTGCTCTTGACAGGACGGCCGCTGATCTGGGGTCAGCCCTGAGTGCTTTCTTTAGGGTGTAGTCTTGGAGCACGTCGTCGATGGCTGAGCCCAGACAACCGAGATCGAGCATGTCGGGAGAGGGTGCGGCGCCGGTGAGAGGAACGCCTGCGCCGCGGAGGTATTTGTATAGGATGTCTATATGGATGGAACCTAGGGGGTCTCCGGTGAAACGCTGCATGGTGATATTTGGAAGGACTGTGTATTTATGCAGCGTACAGTCATGAGCTGAGTGGGAAGAAACCTCGATATGTCTTGATAGGCGTGTTATCCAACGGACGTAACGTGAGTGGAATCCTAGGGATATGGACCATAAGAAGAAAGCACATCAATAGAATACGAAGGGGGGTAGGAGCCAAGAATGGACACCTTTATCTACATGAGAAGGCATGACAATTGACCCGGCTAGTGAGGGAAAGGATGATTCAGAGACCGACAAGATGGGTGACACTGACGAATTTGAAGATATATCAGATGCCTCATGTAACGCCAAGTGCCTGGTGGAAGTTGCAGCACACCCCGTTTATAACCACTTACTCTTTCCGTCCGGGAATCCAGTCGCTGGATCGCTTACGAAGGTACTATACCCGCTCCTTCCCTCAATAATAAAACAAGCAAGCCGAATCCCACCAGAGCGCAAGTCATAGTGCCCAGTCACTTCATCATGACTGGAAGTCCCAACTTTGGGTGTTGTTTGAACTCTCGCTCCCTCCGAGGTCGGTTTGAGCGTGTTTGCTAGTTGTAGATAAGTCACCTTTTCTGCCGTCGATATGTATTCGTCTCTTCAGATTAACAACATTTATGCTGACAACTCTTCCGGGTCGACTTTTTCCAATGCTGTGCTCTTGGGAGGCAACGTCCTGACATCAACTATAGCAGTAAGTTTTCGAGTTTTTACCATCCGCCGATGTCTCTTCCCCTTGATATGCTTGTTCCAGTCTTCTATCAGGATGCTCATATCACAAATTTCACATGGCTTGATCTTGAACGTTCTCGGAGCCGAGTTATCGTCGTCGACAATGGCGCCCAAGATTTCGCTTGCAGCATCCGACACCTCGGAGGGAAGAGGCCGGGCTTCTCCCGCTAAATACCGGCGACATATATCGGCTGCCGGTTCGAGCACACCCCCGGAAAACTCGTCCGCGTTCGTACTGTCCAATACATATAGATGGTCCATGGCGTCGTGTTCTTTGAACGACTTAAGGCTCTTTTGACGAATCCATCGTAGCTGGTATCTCGCGTACTGTCTCGTAGCAATGTTGATCTCTTCGAGCCCGGTATCTCGCTTCTTTGCAAGAATTTCGGGGGATTCTTTGTTAAGCTTTCCATCCAGAAAGGGTTCCATCTGCCGGAAGCCGATCGACTGCCAGATCCCACGGGTACGGTCAGTCACTTCTCCTCGCTCGGTACACTCGCGAAGGCGGCGGTGAAGAATCCCGACCTCGTCCATAAGGCCGCGCTCAACCATTTTATCTACCCGTCTTTCGAGTCGCTCTTTTAACGCGTCGGGTGAAGTATGCACCCAGAAGATCAATGTTTCCCAGGGACTCTTCGCGTCCTGGCTAACCTTGGTCTGTTTTTTCGCCTCCTGCTGTTCGGCATATATCTCAGACGCCCGCTTCCCTGTTGTGAGGTAGATCTCTAGCGACCTCAAGATTCTTCTCCGGTCGCCTGGATGCCAGCGTTCAGCCATGGCGGGATCAAGTTCCCACAGTTTTCGGAGGACGACATCAGTAGGCTCGTTCAGTATCGGAAACTGGGATAGCTGTTCTTGCCGAGTACGAAAATGATGTTCGTCTTCAACCGGAGCATCAGCTGTACTTGAATCTGAACCTGGATTGATAACACCCTCTTCAAATAGTAATGTGTGGACGTAGTAATGGGTGCCCCCCACGACTATGGGTAGTTTCCCCCTGCTCCGAATCTCTCTGATGACCCTCCGAGCCTCGCGCAGGAAAATCCCGTTCACCCATGCCGGCTCTAGTGGGTCGATCTGTCCGAGAAGATGGTGCGGGACGCCCCGCTGTTCCTCGCTTGATATCTGGTTCGTGATAACAGGCAAGCCTCTGTACATTTGCATCGCATCGGCGTTGACGACCTCGCCGTTAAATTTGAGGGCCAAGTCTACAGCAAGCTATATCCCAACTTTTAATGAAATGTTTCAAAATTGAACGGTTTCTCATTCTCAATTTGACATACATCAGACTTGCCCGTACCAGTAGTACCGATGACCACCACCAAGGGTTCCTTGGGCGCCTTCAATAATGAAGAAGCCATGGCGGAGAAAGGCCTGTTTAAAAATCCGGGTCCTAAACGTGCCCCAAGAAACATTGCTCTGGTCAACTTGGCATCTTTTTTCTCCGTATAAAACAGAGATTAGACGGAAATAACGCAGCAAGTTTCTCTCACTTTTACAAATGTACCGGTTTCATAGACATTGGGGCAGATGATAAGGTATCAATAATATATTTTGATAGAGCAAATGTTGACAAGCAGGGCAGTTGTAGCCAAGGCAATTCCAGATGTACTCGTAGGTACTAAAGTGATTTTATGTAGAAGCTACACCAGCCACTAGTGGCTAGAGGAGTAGTTAGACTGCACGTACATGCTCATCGCCACTTGTACCTACTCGTATTTATTAGTGCCAAGAGTTCAATTAAAGGTACATCTTTATAAGTCTCTATGTACCTGCCTACATGTACTTGTAGATTGCCATTACCTAATAGTAATCACAATATGTAAGGACTCCAATGTGTTGAGTGTTTTGGTCTAACATTGCAACTCTTATTAGTACCTAGATAACACCCTCAGGTATACGATTCAGACTTTGCCGTGTATAGCAGCTAGGCAAGCAATTTTCTTCTGTGGCCAGTGGTTAAGTTGTAAGAGAGATCAGTAGAGAGTACTTAGCTGAGACGTGCATGATGTCGTTGCATCAGATATTCTGTACAGCCAAGTACTTCCCCAACTGAGAGTCAAAACAAGCATTTACTAGACGTTACTAACTCTCAATCTGTGGCATGCCGCTAGAGCACTTCAAGGCAGCCGTCAAGATTTGAGATGACTCAATATATTAAGATTATCTTTTTCCGTGGTAGCCCCGAGAGGAGATCCCGCGTCTAGCTCTATGGATCTATTACTACCCATGTGTAGCCGTGAAAGTGCATACATGCAGACCTCAATCATACCCCTGCACGAGTTGGAGAGGCGCAGAGCCTCTGAACCCCAATGTAACACCCGAATTATTCCCCTGTACGTCCCTCAACACCTTTACATATTTTACTCGGTCCCAGTCGACAACATCTATTCGACACGTGCCCTCTTAAGGGTGCCGTTGCCGTTAGCATGGCCGTTGGCATGACCATTAGTCTCGCCATTCTGAGCGGCAAAATACTCCAAGCTACCCTTGGGATCAGCCTTCATAGTCTTGGCACCAGTCTGCCAGCCAGCAGGGCAGACCTCGCCATGCTCATCGGTGAACTGGAAGGCCTGCACGAGACGGATCGTCTCTTCGACGTCGCGGCCGACGGGGAGGTCGTTGACGGTAATCTGGCGCAGGACACCCTTGGGATCGATGATAAAGAGACCGCGGAGGGCTACGCCCTCGTCTTCAAGCAGCACGCCGTAGCTGCGCGAGATCTTGTGCGACTTGTCGGAGACGAGGGGAAGCTGTAGGTCGGGGCCAAGACCGCCTTGCTTGCGAGGGCGCTCGATCCAGGCGAGATGAGAGAAATGAGAGTCGGTGGAGACACCGAGAACGGTAGTATTGATTGCCTGGAAACGAGGGAGGGCCTCATTGTACTGGATGATCTCGGTCGGGCAGACAAAGGTAAAGTCTAGAGGGTAGAACAGAAGGACAACCCTTCAAGTCGGAATCATGTTAGCAAGATATAGATCCTTGTTTGCTTGATCCCACGGTGGCTGCACAATAACCACGTGGAAAAGCAAAGGTAGTAGTGCTGGCAGAAATAAGGAAAGTTGCGTACCATTGGCCGAGATAGTCGGACAGGGAAATGTCCTTGAACTCGCCTCCTGGAAAGACGGTTGTAGCCTTGAAATCCGGGGCCGGACGAGTGACGAATGCGGAAGACATGATTACCGGGTTGTTCACAGTAAGTAAGGAGAGAATTCAGGTGTGGTTGATGATCGAGTGATGAAAGATCAGGTGCGTGGATTCAGTAGCGACTGTGTGTAATATGGCTTGCTTGATGGCGAGTAAAGAAAAATTTCTGAATGTGTGTAATTGAGTCTTGGTCAGAAACTGGGAGAAATATTTTATTAGTAGCGCCTACCCCGGCTTGTAGACATGTGAATAGTATGTAGGTACTGGGCATTGTACTGTACATCCAATTTCCCAGTCCCAGGCAGTGGGTAGGGGGATGTGGTACCTCGGGGGAAGAGGCTCAATAAACCTATCTACATTGTTTACCTTTCTCTGTTTCTAATGGAGCATTCAGAATTGTATAATACCACTCTATATCAAGGTAAGGTGATAAGATGGTTTTTAGACCATACCATAATATTGACCATTGACTAAATGTACCTCTGGAAGGCAACTTCCACTTGTAATGGGTGCTGAATAATACACTCAAGGTCGAGTTGATTGGGTTCGTCCATCATTCCAATTGTCCTCAAGAAATTGAAGAAAATACATGCAGAACTTCCTAAAATCACATACTGTACCTTGCATATGAACGCATGTATGTAGCAAGAAATCAATCCAGCCCAGGAACAACGCGCATCCATCATGCGGCATGTCACGTCTACATAAGGTATGGTCATTAACGCGCCTTACTTCGGCATTAGCTCACAAGCCCCACATAGGTGGCGCGAACATACATAGTTCTGCACTTTGTATTCTACTTTTATACTCAGGACTACATGTACTCGTAGATCGTCTAGCTGGACGTACAACTTCAAAATGGCCAGCTCCAGACCTGCCTACATATACAGCCTTGATTCTATGCTTCTCTTCAATATACCGGCACAATGCAAATAATAACTGTAATATGAGTGTTTAGAGAAAGTTTGCAGGTGTCCACTTCAGTTCAACCCAATTGTCGGGAGATAGGTACTCCACTTGAAAGATACCTACCTCTACACAGTAGTACTCACAATGACTCTTCTACCAAGTTCTCATCCCTCCCATGATCACTTCGAGGGTAATTATGCACGAACTTATCAACCCTAGTTGTTTTCGATTTCGAGGTTCTCCGCCAGCAGGACCAAAATATTTGGACAGGGAGTCCATCGCTTATGCGTCGGCAGCCTGGGGTGAGTGAGAAGTTTCTGATTTCTAGTAGGCAGGTTATGTTGATAGTGACGAGCAAGAATAGTTCGGCGCCTCTACACGTCTTTGCTATATCTTTGACGCGTGGCAAGCCAAATTCGCCTAGTTACAAGACCAATCAATTTTGTATTTGACCTGTCTTTCATGCATAAACATGGATAAGTAATTACATTGTGCACCTTATTCCACTGGTTACAACTCCGGGCCGGATGGGAGCCGCGCTGATGCAATTCCAAGCTCCGCCGATTTCCGTGAACACCCCATAACCTTTTATTGAACTTTTGGTATTACACACGGCCTAAAGCCATCGCATTATTGCTCTTGCATGAGCGTGGTGCCTCGAGACCTATAAGCGTCTTCAGGTCAAAGGTCCGTCGCGAGCGTTTAACCCATAATCATTCCTTTCATGCCGGCCAGATCTCCTTCCTTGGCCGCGATTTCGAAATAACCGTAGATGATTCTATTATGATATTAGTTACGTACTTGTAAGCTGAATTTTGGCAGACAACTTACGTGACGGCAAGCAGGGTACCTGTGCCTGAGCCTAGAGCACCCATGAGATCGCTGGCAACTGAGAGAGCACCAATGCAGGCGCCGCCAAAAGCAGCAGCCGTGGGGATGATGCGCTTGAGTTCCTTGTACATGCTTTGATCGCGGTGGCCAGCCATGACGAGCCCCTGGTCCTTCAGCTGCTTAGCTACATCACGGGGGCTGGAGCCAGAAACCTCAATCCAAGTCTTAGAGAAGATGGCGCAGGCAGTAAGCATGTAGCCGATGTACACAACCGTATGGATAGGGTCCAGTAGGGCGTCGCGGAAGTTCAAAGGCGGCGACATGTAGTAGACGAGACCGGAGATAGCCGACAGTTGGGCAGAGCCTTCCTTGGCTTCCCAGACACCAAACAGACGGACAAGAAGGTTGTCAGAGAAGCGAGAATATAGCATCTGGCTAATCAGGAAGATGTTGGAGGAGAGAGCGGACTGCAGCATGATGGGCATGTTGGACGTGTAGAAGAGACGAACGGGGTACGAGCCGCGAGCTCCGCGTTGGCGGGACGACTTGACGGGGATCTCAACACGGAATCCTTGAAGGTAGATGACGGCAGCGAATACAAGAAGGGTAGCCAAAAGGTTCATGATGTTGGGGAGGTTCTGGCGATAGAATGCTTCCTGGAGGGCACGCTGCTTGTTGGGCCAGGTCATCAACAGATGGAACAGGGCAATAACAGCACCCTCAAACTCAGGACCACGTCCGGTGTTGATAGAGGTCGGGGAGAAAGCCTTCCACATGATGGACTCGCAGATGTTTGTGGCGATGAAAAGAGAGATACCGCTTCCAAGACCATAGCCCTTCTGCAAGAGCTCGTCGAGAAGGATAACGATCATGCCAGCGACGACTAATTGTAGGATCAACAAGAAGACAATTCCGGCACCGAGATCGGACGGAGGGCCGTAGAGGCCGGTGAAAACGTAAACGGTGGCAGTACCGGCCGACAGGATGAAAGCGAAAAGCTTCTGGGCGGTCTGGTAAAGTTCGCGGTCGGACTTGAGGTCGAGATTGACATCAATCATATGGGTGCCGGCAAGGAGCTGGAAGACCATGCCCGAGGAGATGATCGGGGTAATACCCAGTTCCATTAATGTACCGCGATTACTCGCCATCATCATTCGAAGCCAATATAAAGGGTCGGAGGTATCGGAGGACACGATGCCGTATAGAGGCATCTGGCTCATCACCAAGAAGATCAACAACGTCAGACCTGTCCACATCAACTTTTGGTTGAATGGCACTTTCGTCTCTGGTTGCTGAACCTCGGGCAAGAATGCCACGAAGGGCTTCACCAGATCAAGAAACCGCACTGTTCGAGTAAATGTCAGCTACCAGTAACGCTAAATGGCCACGATGAGGTTGGTGGCTCATCCAGAGTTATTCGCGTCACCACCAACTAGCTAGCTCTCGGGACTGCGCGTAACAGAAGACGATGGAAAGGGATGCTTACAGCTACTCATGGTGGGCGATGTAGCAATCGGATTGATGAAGAAAATACACAGAGAAAGAAAAAGGGAAGTGTAGAGGAGCGACGAAGGCCCTCAAGTTGATGGTCAAGGTCGTCGCGAGTTTTGTAAGGAAAAAGGAGTCAATGGGCGATGGGGACAAGATCTGGCATCAAACCCCAGCTGTCCCCAAATTGAAAGATGTGTCCCCAATTGACAGAGTGGAGCTGGAAGCTAAATTACTATAGCACGTGACCGTCAGCTTGTAATAAGCTGTCCTTGTCCGCCAGTTCAGCACTAGCAACTTGAAGGGGGCTAGCTTTCCCAATATGTATTGATGACTCAGATATGATACCCAAGAAAGATAGACTTTATTAATTGCACTTCTGACCGTTCTTTTAAACTTCTCAAAGCTAGCTTGCTGTACGAGTAAAGTCCAACTCCAATTTAAATATACATGTAGTTGTCTGAGTAGGTAATAGACCTTGGTTGCTGGCATCTTGTTGCCGTTGAACAGTGATAGCAACCGCTGCCAGAAGGCCGCACTTAACCCTCACTTGATTTTTTAGTACTGAAGGAATCGCAGGTTATATCGTACTTATGTAAATGTTTGCTGAGTAACGCCATCTACGAGTATGGAATTCTACTATGATGTTCTACCTAGTTACTTACAAAGGTATCTCCAACTTGCAATGCCAACGCTAGAACCTACTACAGGAAGTTCATGCGATGAGTGGTAAATTCCTTGACAGGTAGGAGTCGCTTTCACATTACAAGGTGGGCTATAACGTTGGGTTCTCATCTTGTTTCTAAGTAGCAGCCGGTCCTCCATGAATCAAGATCTTCACCTGCGCTTATCTACCGCCGTTTTACCTTTTAAGGGTTCGCCCAGCCTTACGAGCCCTTGAATTGGAGTCCGATGCGAGATATACACATGGGGCATAATATTTATGTAGAAGAAGGCTGTAATGAAGCAGTATGGTATTTCTTCTATTACAAACTTGTATTCGTGACCAACTCATCTAATTGTGTGTATAGCAGCAGACGACATTCCCTGGGTCGAGCCTATATCATTCAAGATATACCTATTCACCCTTTAGCCCTAGCAGCAGCCAGCTACCTAAGCTTCTACCAATGCGCCTGAGAGTTGGTCTTCTCTTGTAAAATCCAGTAGATGGTATATTAGCCTGTTTTGGCGTTGATGCGGTTGGCTTTTATTTACTATATGGTGTGCAAGTGTTTGTGACTGTTATATATAAACATAAGGTACCTAAGGACCATCGTATTCAAGTCGAGGTGCTACCTACATATGGCAGCTGTACAATCCAACTCAGAGATGTCTAGTTCCAAACCACGTAGCTACTTGCACATTGACCATTTACACCTTCCTGCAACGAAGGCGACAATTTGAAGGTAATTGCCTGTAAAGCTGGTAGACTGTAGTACACATTGTAATTATGCTACCTACTACTTACAGTACCTACGTACCGCAGAACCCCCTTATCCCCCACAGGAGGTTAACTTGAAGCCATTGGCAGAATCTACGAGTAGTTTAGGGCCTTGGTATACCTTACCACCACCCCGTAATCCTCTTGATACATACATTTCAGCAACCGTGTTGCGCCGACCTCACTCTTTACTTTGCAGCCTGGCTGCTCAGATCAGAGGCATACATAATATGAGTCACAAGAAGAAACAAGAACAAGGGGCTTGCAGACAGACCAGGATAGAGAGTCACATGCTCTTGATTCATAGACTAGGTGCTTTTCTATTGGTAACTGTAAGTGGAAGCTGGGTAAAAGAACGGTTGCAAGACGCCGTAGACATGCGCAAGAGCTTTCAACGTACCTACATGTACTTGGCTAGTGTGACGCAGGTAAAGGGTACATGTAAAAACACCTACACAGGGAACTAATGTATGCATATGAGGCACAGGGCATGATGGCCAGTGGTACGCAATAGCTATAGGTGTATATATAGTCAGAATAATAATTGTTTTGATATATTTCCATGCCTTTGAACTTTGATAGAGTTGTTGCCAGTAACAATTTACATATTTAGGTCAACTAGAAACTGAACAGATGACTAAGAATTTGGTCAAAACTGAATAGTATGAGAGCACACTACACGTACAACACGGTGTCGGTACCAACATTACTTGTATATACATACTTGTAGAGGTGTAGCCGCTGGATGGCAGTAGTCAAGCAAATGCGATTACTTTTCTTTAAAAACAAGATCTGCGCTAGGCAAGGACGCTGTGGTACAGAGAAGTCTTACCTACTGTATTAACTCCTTTGTGTTGCTACTTCTTTTCTTACATATACAAGTAGGCAAGGAGGCTTTCCCAGGTAATCTCACTGGCTACGTATACTCAATCAATGAGTATAAATTTGTCCAACCCAGCCTTATGACATATCCATTATTACTAGGTATACTTAGCGTTTATGGCTTTGCACAAGCCACTGCTTCTCTTTCTTAATATTCACGTACTCTGTGACCCTATTAGCTAGCAACAGAAGAGCCCTAGCATCACAGCATTGTTGCAAGTTGCAATAGGATAAAGTTGATAACCAACTTTGGAGTCTGTTGGCCTTTGCGTTTAGTACGTTTACAGGCTGACATTACAAGTATGTAACACCTAGGTAGACTAAGCATGTAGGCCGACTAGGAGGTACAGGTACCTCTATGTGAGGTGGGTGTACCGGAGGGGCTCATCATATCTTTGTGGTGTGTACTTCATATCTCTTTGCGCGTTGTTTGGATACCATCACACCATACCTTATGCCTGCATTCTTATCACTTTGCATCCTAAATGTCTGGTCACATTAGATCAATATCCTGGGGGTCTAGCATAAGTATCGGGACAATACGGGGTATGGTTATTCCTTTGTAGCAACACCTTAGTCAGGGAACAGGCCAAGAATGTGTTTCTTGCCTCTAATAAGGAGAAAATACAAAAATACGTCCAATACGATAGTCATGGGAAGTGCACGTTTTTATCACGCTAAGGAACCCGTTAACCGTTAACCGTGCATACAAAATACCATTGAGACCGAAAGAACCCCACATAGACCTGCAGAATGTAGCGGGTCTAGGTCAAGATAAGTAGGTATCATGTAGTCATACTGGGCTGCTTGCAGTTTGATATCCTGGAAGAACACACGCCATTACAGCCGCTTGGGACGTACTAATACATGGTATGCCTACCGACTATTCTTGCTTCTTTCACCCTTCCTTCACCAATAGCTTCCCTTCTGATAGCTGTGGACTGCAGCGTACCTTCTATTATTGTTTGGTCTTTGTGGCTTAGCCCTGTATACTGCTACCATACTTTATCTGTTCGCAACGGCATATGCCTTGGCTTTATATCTTTTACGTGGAACACTCTGTTTGCCGTGCATGCTACTAAATTACTGCAAATCTGCATAACCTTGCACCTTAATCAATCGAGAAACGGATTATTCAGTCCTATATCCGACCAACAAGTCATCGATTGGGCGCGGTGGGGTGTGCCGGTATTTGGAGTTGAGCCTAGCTCGGCAAGGTGAAAACCTGCCCAGTGGTCAACTTGCTAGACACGGTTGGCAGAATTGGCTGAAACAACATGAGCTTTGCTTCGTGTCCTTGGCCAATATGGCAGGTTGACGACTTCAATGCTTGTTTTCGGTCTGAGTGAGTCCACCGCTTCTCCTATTATCGGTAGTTGGTGTGCTGGTGCTTGTGTGCCCACGCATGGGTGCTGGCTGTTCAGGAGGCAAAAGGCTGTCATGGGTATTCCCTTGTAGCATTTTTCTTTTCTTTTCCCTTAGTTGTCTTTCTTCTCCATTGGCTTACCAACTAACCTGCGCCGCTTGTGTAACAGCTACCTCAGGATCCTGTTTCCCCTAATCATAATATGCATATCCCTACTGCATCTTGTCGCGCAAGCCGTAAATCGCAAAGTCAAGTTAAAACGACACTCCGGATACGACCCGATCGCCGAACCCGAAGACCCTACAGGCATTCCGCCCGAGCGCGATGATACCCTCAGTGATGATGATGATTCTGAAGGTCTATCGATTACCACAGGTGGTGCCTCTAACGGGGGCCGTCTTGCCCTCGTCAAGACCACCACCAAAGGCTCGATTGTTCAGGCCGATAGTCCACCTGCGCAGAATGCTGTCGTTCTCATAGAGGAGGCCTCTATATGCGGTCTTATAGCTATCAAGATCATTGCTCTTATGAATGACGTCTACACTGAGCATGGTGGAATTGCCGCGCTTGTTGGTTTATTTACATGGGTTTACGTCCTGGTGCTCGTGACCCTACGTCTATCACTTGGGAATACAAAATGGCGCGTCCCCCGTCTCTGGAACCATACGACTACCATCTACGGATTTCAGTGGGTGTTTGCGCTCCCGCTCTTCAGGTCTGTTCTTATACATGCGACTTCACGGCTGGCTCTGGTCCTAGGCGTGGCCGAATTTGCTGTAGTTACTTTACTGTTCGGCATTGCTTCGACTACTAGGAAGGGGAATAAGACAGTGCTTTTGGAATGGGAGGACAATATCGAGCCGTCTCGCGAACCATTGGCTTCTCTCTTCTCTCTCGCTACCTTTGGCTGGGTTGATTCTATCCTCTGGCAGGGCTACAAAGAGCCTCTTGAGATGGACAGAGTGTGGAACTTGATTCCGCGCGACAAGGCCGCCAACATTCTCGCAAACTATCGCCAGGTCAAAAAGACAACATCACTGGCTCTTCACCTAACAAAATACTTCAGAGGGCTGCTCGTTCTACAATGCCTCTATGCTGTCCTAAGCGGCTTTCTCGCCTTTGCGCCCACCCTCCTGCTCCGCGCCATCCTCCGATACGTCGAGACCCCGACTATAGCGCCCCAGAACGTGCTTTGGCTTTGTGTGATTCTGCTCCCTGTGGCCGACATGCTTCGATCCATTGGCGACAATCAGGCGTTGTGGATAGGACGGAAGATTTGTATCCGCATCCGGGCTATTATCATAGGAGAAATATATGCCAAAGCTCTTCGACGCAAAGCGGCTAGCGGCGGACATACTGCTCTTGGTAATACTGATGGCGACGCTAAACAGACGGCGTTGCAGCGTGTCAAGACGTTTTTCGGCCTGGGCAAGAAGGCCAAGAAGGATGTAAAAACCACGGGGGATAATACGAACGACGGGGCGAAAGACGCCGACGAACAAGCTAACCTGGGTACGATCATCAATCTGATGTCGGTCGACAGCTTCAAAATCTCCGAGTGCACGTCGTATCTGCACTTTCTCCTCGCATCCGCTCCTACGATGCTCCTTGTGTCCATCGTACTCCTCTGGCAAGTCATGGGTCTCAGCGCCATTCCTGGGCTCATTGTAATGGCTTTACTGCTCCCCGTCAATATTTTCTTGGCGAAAGGCTTCAGTTATACGCAAAAGAAGATCATGGCTGCTACTGACAAGCGGATCCACACGACGAATGAGATACTGCAAAACATTCGGATCATCAAGTATTTTGCCTGGGAAGAAAGATTCGGGAAGATAGTGAATGAGAAGCGGCGAGCCGAACTGAAAGCTCTGAGAAACCGGTACATCGTTTGGGCATTGGCTGTGGCGATCTGGAATACGGTGCCGATATTGATTACCTTTTTCTCCTTTTTGATGTATACCAAGTTCGAAAAGAAGCCCCTATACCCGTCGGTTGCCTTTACAGCCATTTCTCTCTTTCTTCTGCTGAGAATCCCGTTGGACCAGCTCGGAGATATGCTTGCGCATGTTCAGGAAGCCAAGGTTTCCGTCGATCGTGTTGAAGAATTTCTGATGGAGGAGGAGACGGACAAGTACCAGCAGCTAGGCCAGGATAACGTGGATGAAGAAGGCCGCAAGGTTATTGGATTCCGGGATGCCACTTTCATCTGGGGAAGCAAGGATGCCGTTGCAGCCGACGGGTCTGTCGCGTTCCGACTCCTGGATATCGATGTCCAGTTCAAGATTGGCAAGCTCAACATCATCGTCGGCCCCACAGGGTCAGGCAAGACGTCCATGTTAATGGCGCTTCTGGGCGAGATGACTCTTGTGAATGGCAAGGTGTATCTTCCTGGTGGACACAGTCGAGAGGACGTCCTTCCCGATCCGGCTACTGGGTTGACTGATACTTGTGCCTATGTTGCGCAGACGGCATGGTTGGTCAACGGCAACATCAAAGAGAACATATTGTTTGCAGCGCCGTATGACGAGAAAAGATACAAGGACGTGCTAGTGGCTTGCGCCCTTGAGCGAGATCTGGAGATCCTGGACAATGGAGATGAGACACTTGTTGGAGAGAACGGGGTGACGTTGTCTGGGGGTCAGAAACAACGAATCTCGCTCGCCCGTGCTGTCTACTCGAATTCGCAGCATCTGCTTTTGGATGATTGTCTGAGTGCGGTCGACTCTCACACGGCCAAGTGGATCTTCAGTACCTGTATCAACGGCCCGTTGATGGAGGACCGGACTTGCATTCTCGTGACACACAATACAACCCTCTGTGCTCCTTTCTCAGACCACATAGTGCTTCTGGACAATGGTAGAGTAGCTGCTCAGGGTCCTCCACAAGAGGTGATCGAGTCAGGCAAACTAGGAGAGGAGATCCGGACGAAATCTTCGCCCGGCTCTAAGCAGCCGTCGCGGGTTCCGTCGCGAGTGCCTTCAAGCGTCGGTGAAGGAAGCGGAGATACTCTCATTGACGATGGGGTCCAGAACACGACAGGACAGGCTTCAACAAAGAAAGCGCAGCAGAAGCAAGACGCAATGCACGAGGATAAGGCTACGGGAGCTGTGAAGTGGTCCGTCATGAAGCTCTACCTCAGCGCCATGGGCCGTTGGTGGTTCTGGGCAACGGCGGTTGTTGTCTTCACCACGCAGCAACTCAGCGGCGTCGCGTCCAATGTCTGGATCAAGGAATGGGCCAACCAGTATGTATCGGAAACCGAACAAGTCTCTTCCATCCAATTCAGCGTGGCGTCGCAGAGCGCGGTTAGCGCTACGCTTTCTCCCACTTATTTCGCCTCGATTGCCCAGTACGCAAGGGAGGCGGCTTCCAGTGTGTTTGGGGCGACGCCGGATTATTATTCGACCATGGACGTGCCTGAAGTCAATGTGGATTACTACCTCACCGTCCTCGCTCTTATCGGGATCTCGGGGGCTGTCTTGGCCCTTATCCGGGACTTGTGGCTATTCTTTGGTTCTCTTACAGCTTCGTGGAAACTGCACAACCGACTGATGACGGCTGTGTCTCGGGCCAAATTCAAGTTCTTTGACGTGACACCCCTGGGTCAACTGATGAACAGGTTCAGCAAAGATCTCGAGGCCGTGGACCAGGAGGTGGCTGGCGTTGCCATTGGTGTCATGACATGTGCTATGGGTATTGTTATTACCGTCATACTGATTGCCTCGGTCACGCCGGGCTTTCTCATCGCCGCTGTTTTTATCACTGCGCTATTCGTCTTGATAGCTTTGTTTTATCTCCGCGCTTCTCGCGACCTGAAGAGGCTGGAGTCGGTCAACCGGAGTCCGCTCTTCCAGCAGTTTGGCGAGACCCTTTCGGGAGTGACAACGATTCGTGCGTACGGCGATCAAAGACGTTTCATCCGCGACAACCTTGCGAGGATCAACAAGCAGGCCCGTCCGTTCATATTCCTGTGGGGCGCTAACAGATGGCTCGCAATCCGGACAGACCTCATCGGTGATCTGGTAGCTTTCTTTGCCGGTGTTTTCGTCATTGTCAACCTGGGGAAAATCGACCCCGGCTCTGCCGGCCTGTCCCTGAGCTACGCCATTGGTTTCTCGGAGAACATTCTGTGGCTGATCCGACTGTACGCCATGAATGAGCAGAACATGAACTCGGTAGAGCGCGTGAAGGAATATCTCGATGTTGAACAAGAAGCGGAGGCGATCAACGAGCACAACCGGCCGCCTAAGAATTGGCCCGCACATGGTGGCGTTGAATTTGTCGGCTATTCGACCCGTTACCGAAAAGAGCTGGAACCGGTGCTGAAGGAGGTGACGTTCAAGATCCAGCCGCGACAGAAGGTCGGTATTGTCGGGCGCACTGGTGCTGGAAAGAGCTCTCTTACGCTTGCACTATTCCGTGCACTCGAAGCAGAGGCCGGGAAGATCCTGATTGACGACGTCGATATCGGCCTGATCGGCCTCCAAGATCTCAGGCAAGCGATCACTATCGTCCCCCAAGACCCTACCCTGTTCACCGGTACGATACGGACCAATCTGGATCCCTTTGAGCTGTACACGGACGACGAAATCTTTGCGGCCCTTCGAAAAGTTCACCTTATCGGCCCAGGTGAAGGGGAAGACGCACAACGATCACTAGTGGAAGCATCAGCATCAACTAGCGTCCCGACCAGTGAGGATGTAGTCACGGGCACGTCGACACCAACGGCCACGAACAAGAATATTTTCCTTGACCTTTCCTCTCCCGTTGCAGATTCAGGGACCAACCTCTCCCAAGGCCAGCGGCAGCTTCTGTGCCTCGCTCGTGCGATGCTGAAAAACCCAAAGGTCTTGGTCATGGATGAAGCCACAGCGTCAATCGACTACAGTACCGACTCAAAAATCCAGGACACTATTCGGGAACTAGACACGACCATCATCACGATAGCACACCGACTCGCCACCATTGCCGACTACGACAAGGTTTTAGTGTTGGACCATGGCTCGGTTGTTGAATACGACCACCCGCACGAGCTCTTGAAAAAACAGGATGGCACTTTTAGAAGTATGTGTGAGATGAGTGGCGATCTTGAAACGCTTGAAAAGGCAGCCAAGAAGGCTTGGGAAGCCAAACGACTTGTGGATGATGAATAGGAAGGTCTGTTAGACCTGGAGGGTACGCTGTATGTTTAAGAAAGCGTGTTAAAACTGCCATGGACCTCTGTTTTTCTCGTCTTTTGTTCTTTATAATAATTCCATTATCAGACAGATAATCAGCGAAACGAATCCTTGACAGAAGTAATGAGGTAACTTTGTGACGTATTTCAGTAGTTATACAGACCAAAAGCAGAGCGAGTTTATTTTTCCATTTACCTATGGACCTCTATAAACTATATCCATACTTCTATGTTTGTCGGTGATCACAGCCAGCATTAACTCTATACCACAGTGGTTCTATCGGAATAATGCAATCTAAAACTGATAGGCAATTTATAAGGCCTGGCATCCCTATCCATATCCAGATAACGACATGTTCCAGTCACGGCCGGAGTCTTATTTTTCAAGGTCAGGCATAATATGATATTTTCTCGGCATAAATTCTCAACAAAATAGAAAAGAAACCAAGAAGTGGTGCTGGATGACAGAGAAAAGAAGAAATTCTGGCGGACGAAATAACATATCAAAAAATAAAATAAACCCCCAAACGATTGATCCTAAAACTACAAAAAGTACCTGGTGCTGCTGTTGCTAGGTTAGGTACTTTAGTCCGGGGGGAAAAAAACCCTACACCTCTAAACTTCTTAACTCGGCACCCCATCAACCGCCTCCCCTTAACAAATTGTTTACCAGTCCTTTACCCATCCCTTCAGATCAGCAAATAATTCATCGCAAAACCTTCTTCCGAAAAACCAACCCTCAATTCAAACCAAAGAATAACACTGATAAGCCACAGCACGATCATCGAAGCCTCCAAGGGTATTCAGACCCGGAGGTCCGGGGGGGATGTTGAGGGTACTGTCTGGTAGGGTACCGTTGCAATCGGCGTTGCTGTTTTGTTTTTAGTAAGTAATAATGACAAAAACAAAGAGGGGGGGGGGGGGGGGGGGGGAAAAAAAAAAAAAAAAAAAAGGCGGTCCACAATTACCCCCCCCCCAAACAAAAACCCCCAACCAGAAAAAAACACACCCGACGCAAAGGTGTTAAAAGATGGGG
>MU401458.1:395701-458271 GCA_022579005.1 Poronia punctata
GCCCCCCCCCCCCCCCCCCCCCCCCCCCCCCCCCCCCGCCCCCCCCCCCCCCCCCAAAGAACTTACTCAAACAAGGTACAGTTCCACTTTGAAAAAGATCGAGCGGAAGATACGCCTTGGGGATTCCCTACGCGGAGATCATCTGGTAGGAGATCTGTGTGTGTGTGTAAGTGTTTTTCTATTAGTATCTTATTTTTATTATCAACAAAGTAGAGAAGAAATTTGATTGGATGGGAGAAAAAAAGAAAAAGAAAAAGGGGGGGGGGGGGGGGGGGGGGAAGAAAAACACATACAACAAGGCGGTCCTCCATATCCCCCCCGCGTAACCAAATCCGCCAACCTCTCACAAGCACATCCGACGCAATCGTGGTTAAAGCTCGGGTTGGAGCAGAGGTACAGATCCATCGTGTCTTCGTCTTGTTGTCTTGGGTGGTGGTGGTGCTGCATGATGGATGCTGCAAGGGCAACTGTTGTTGTTGTTGCTAGGAGGAGGATGTATGTCCTGCTTAGACCCATCATGATGAACTTTTGTCGATCGAGTTGAACTGGGCAGTTGTAAAGAAGTTAAGGAGTCCTGAAAGAAAGGGAAAAAAACAAACAGATGAGGAACAACCGCGACACTTAAAACAATAATGAAAAAATGCGAGGGAAGGAAACCTATCGAGAATAAATACTTAAATCCACCACACCATATCCGAGATTCGATGTCAACCCTCGTTTCGTGTTCAGGGGTTTCTGCCCAAAAACGTGGAGGGGGACCTCGGTCAAAAATGTCTCACCTTGAAGCATCGAGTTTCCAGAACGTCAAATGTCTAGGATTGTCGACTTTTGATCGCTCGCTAAGGATGGCCATGTTTCTATAACTCGAGTCTAACCTAACCTAGTTGTTTTCGTCATAACCCCCCTCCCGGAAGGGATTCAGAAAGCGATCCGGGACTTTGTTCGTGACCATTCGTGCCATCTGTACTCTCAACCACACACCTGACACTACCGTATTCAGGGGAACTGTTTCAGGGATAGATGTTCGGATATAGAGCCGTATCTTGTAAGTCCTGCCGTTTGCACGACGACAGGGGGTGCTAATGACGACAAAACCTCACGGTACATTTCCAATCCACGATGGAGTTAGTTTCTTCCTTCTTTCCCTTGCTTTACTATGTTACTTTGTTATGCGACTAGGTCAAAGTCTAGTAGACAGACGACACGAGTGATCAAGACAAATCTGTAAGACAGCAAAAATTGAACCGACGCACAAGTGTCAGAGTTAAATAGATTGTAGTCAGTGTGACTAAATACCAAAAGGATATAATGAATGACTATCGAATGCAAGACTTTGTGGCGCAAATTCGCCTGTAACTAGTTTCTCCAACTGGAGGTCCTTCGCTATAGATACTTGTGACATACTGATGAATGAGTGACTCGTAGTCAGACTTTAAAAAAAGGAAACGAGTTGTCCTACATATCCCTACATATCCTCCCCAACTCGGATAGAGTTGCCCCCGGTCCAGTCCTCTCGCTCATAGAATCGGAAAACCAATTCGTAGTCGTCGAAATCGTGAACGATACGATCGATTCGTCGATAGCCTGGGATCTTCTCCATGCGCTTTTTGCGCGCCAGGCCGGTAGGAATCTCATCGCCGTCAGACAGCTGGGCTGTTTTGGCCTCAAAGAGAGTGACACTGAAACGGCCGGGCTTGAAGATGCCCACAACGTGTTCGATAATCTCGGATGTCTCGCGTCCGTTCTGACCACCGGGTACATTGGTCTCAAAAGAAGCGAATGAGCAGATCGGCTCAGGTGTGACATGAACGGTGAAGTAATGGGTCGACTTTGTCTCATCGCTGTCATCATGCTTCTGAGGGGCGGGGATGATGCCGTTGGCGGAAAAGCCGCAGGGCGAGAAGAGATAGGCATCAACCCGAGCATCCGGGTATTCCGACGTGGGATACACCTCTGAGAGACCACAGGCGTCGGAAACCACAGTTCCCAAGGCATGACCCTCGGTCGTCATGCATTCGAGGTCGGTCTGCTCCGACATCGGGGTGTAAGAGCTGTGTAGGTCGGAATCGCTTCCGTTGTCAAACACATCCAGTGCATCATCCGGAGCACTATCCACCGTACTATTGGTCCGAAGAGTCACAGTGCTAGCGGACAAATCCCCTAGGTGGGCCATGGCAGCCTTGCGGGCCTCCTGAGCCTGCGAATAGTACCTGGTGCTCGCGACCGCACTCGCGTGCTCCAGATAAAACTGCTTCGCATTCTCGGGGTCCAGATCCGTCATCAAAATCTCTAGAGTCTCGTCCTTACTCTCTAGTCCTCCATTGAAGATGGAACCCGCAATGGTGGGAACCTTGGACGAAGCCGGCTGGTAAGTCAGGTGCTTCTGCTCGCTAGGGGTCCGAGGAGGGCTGATGGATTTCTCAGGCGACGTGATGTACAGGTACCAATGGTCGCCGTTCATCTTGCCTACCATATAGGCACTGCCGCCCTCGAACATGTCATCGAGGAACTTGACTTCCTGCTTCCAGCTCTTGTGGGGTCCACGTTGCTTATCCGGGAAGAGGAAGTTCTTCCTCGAATAGAACACACGGTATGGTGAAGCAGCAGCGTGGATCTCTTCTAGCGACTTCGCATTGTGGAAAGGGAAGCCTGCCTGCTCGGCGGCAATGCGAAGGAGCCTACGAAGCCCGAGGAGCAGCGTAGTGGTTCCGCAAGTCTTCAAGATAAGCTTGTGGGGGAAAACAAACATGCTGGATTCAGACAAGAGGTAGGCGTCCATGTGTTCGGCTTCGAGAACCGAGAGGATCTTACAGTTGACCATGTCAAGCATGCCTACCCAAGTCTCGCTAGAGACGGCCTTCAATCCATTGGGCTTGACCCCGGAAGGCAAACAGTCCGGGTTCGGGGCGAACCAGACCTCTAGCAACTTCTCCGGACCTGTGACGCACACTCGTTAGCCCATGAGCTTTCAATTCTCGATGACGGCAGCTTACCTTCAAAGGCATTGGTAGAGTCTAGATCAGCAGCGATTTCATGGTTGATTGTCAAATGGGGCGTGCCCTCAGATGGCGAGAAAGTGTAGTTGGTAGGGATATCTAGGTTCACCATCTCCGTAGAGCCTGTTTGGCTTTTCGACGATGGGCTGCTAAAGATGTTTACTCGTCGGATGGTCTATAGGGCCGCAGAAAAGGCGCTGCTGGAGCAAGCTGCGGAGCACTGACTGCCACCCAAACGAACTTTGCGGCGTCCGTTTGAGAGAGTAGGCCCACAGGTGGTGGGGAGTAACGAGTGCTGGCGGAAGCCAGCTACAATGGTGGTATTTGTGCTTTCAACGTCTCACAAAGTGGACGTTAGGGGGGTCGGCCGCGAAGGGGAAGGAAGAAGTCCTTTGGCCAAGGAATGGTGACTTATGTGGTGAAGGCCTCGTTCTGGCAGAAACCGATACCTATGGTGGAGTATCGGACCTAGCAGACGAGGAAATCTGCGGTATGGTCGAAGAATGGGTTGGTAAAGACGACGAAGACGTTACGAAGCTCGAACCTCGATGATTTATGATTTTGTTGGGATAAAGCAAGTGTTATCTGGGCCTGTACGATAAGTTTGACAGTTAGCAAACGCTGCACGGACGGACGATGGATCCACGACTGAAGGTGTGGCAAAGTGTTGCTACTAGACTTGGCAGGGCTGGCTCACTTTGCGGGCTTGGATAGAAAGCGTAGCAACTCGACAGGGTTCATGGAAGACGATGAGCGTCGAGGGGTAAAAGTTGGATTATGCTGCTGTTTCAAAAACTAGCAGACACTATGAGGAGTAGCCAAAGGCGTAATCAACAATTGCTATGCAGCATCGAGGTCGACGGGTCGAAGTTATCACTGAGAATAACCGAAAACTGGGGTTGTTCGTGTGTTGTCGAGTCGTGTGACCGCAACTTCTGAATTTTTACTTAGACGGCGGGTATGGTGGTTCTAGAAAACCAATGTAGTTAGCAAAAAAGCGCTCGACCAGATATATAAGTTTACTCCTCAGCATAATAGTGGATTGAAGTCTTCCTTACATCACACTAGGTTGGGTTAGATGAGTTGCCAGGAACAACATACACAATCGCGCAAAGTTTTGAAAATTCGATCTCGGTGGGAAGTCAAAATTATAAGTAAAAGGCGAAATGGTGGATCCGATTGGTGTTTGTTTGTAGGCATTCGCCTGCTGTACCTACAGCATGTACGTTTTTGGTCGGTGGCATGCAGCAGAGGCAGGCCTACCTAATTGTGGGCTCTGTGGTTGGGCAGAATGTGATAACAGGAATCCAGAAAAGGCTCCGCTGTCCCCCCTATTGGTAGAGGCGGGGAGGAAGTGGAAAGAAAAAAAAAATAGAAAAAAATCGGGGATGAGGTCACAGGTCGCAAGTCTGGCGCGTACTTGTTGGTTGGTCAATCTACATGTACTTCAAAGAAGCTTCTGTACAGCTGGGGGACATTTCGCCCGGCGTAGACTGAGGGTATACACACCTTAGTACATATACATAAACTCAGGTATCTACAGCATGACCGTACACGTATTTACGATCACCTCCCACCATCGATTAGGCATGTGGCTGTACTGCCAATTCAACCAATAACCTAATGCGAATAGAAAAGGAAGAACCGGTGAACAACATTTATTGCCACCATCAAAAACCAATACCGTCAAGAAGAAGTTGATTTTGCTTGAGTGATAATGCTAAAAAGAGCTCCTTGAGAAAGCACGTGCTAAAGTTTGAGATCTGAAGATCCTTTCGACCAGGAACAGAAGGGCGAGAGGGTAGGGGCAAAGAATACTACTCTACCTACATGGGTAGCTGGCAGGCTGGGTTGCCATTTACTACCGCCTATAAAATCCGCAGGCATTAGAATAGAAGAGAGTAATATGTTCCTGTGGAGGGCGGTACCCATTCACCTCCAAAATCCGCATTTCATCTTATTTTACCTTATCTGTTGACTTGGCTACCCGGTTAGAAACCCGGCCTCGTCGAGGGTAGTCGAGGGGTGTTCAGCGTCGTATTGTGATTTACATGAATGCCCAAAAAGTAGGGCCGAAAGCAAAAAGTTCTCATGCTGCCTAGGAAATCAGGAATCCCATAGCATCATTTGACCTCGACTGCACGTTACAGACTGGGGAGGTAATATATATCTTGCGTTGCCCCGCCCTTCCTCACATCTCGATCGTGGACGAATATGAAAGCAACCATTTGCTGTGCTACATAGAGTATCTGCCACCCTAGGCTTCGGCTGACACGAGATACCTGGTTAGGGCGAGGTATAGTGATGGTACTAAGTGCAATGGAATATGTTTTATATATTGAATACTTATACAGTTAGTCACGTGGTTCATGTAGACGCTGGCGCTGCCGGAAAAAGTCGACCCTATATTACGAGGCACATTCTGTATGACTTTTAGTGTCAGCTCCAGATGTTTGCCCACCGCTATGGTTTGCATGAAGCTAAGTGCTTACGCAGTACTATCCCACTAGCAGATTCGTCAACGTCTTTCTTGTTCGACGGGCTGTAAGCACACATGTCCCCGTCGCATGGCGTGAGACAGTCCAGGTCCGGGTGGACATGCATCTATGTGCACTAACTTCTAACAAATCTCAGCTTGGCAGGAAGTCGCTGTGCATCGGCTTTTGATAAGCGAGAAATTGATTAGGCTGATTAAGGAGCTTTTGCAATCATCCGACAGCGGCTACAATATCTTTCGTTATCTGTCGAAAGACGGGCTCGAGCGAGCAGCCTCGATATTTCTCCCCCAACAGGCCCGCTTCTTTGGCCACTTCACTGGTGGAGTTGGAGTCGTCGTGCTCCTGGCTATTCCGTAAGGGCTTCGAAAAGTCCTGTCCATTAATAATCGTGCCCTGTGGGTATTCTGGTACACGTCCGGTCTCGATTAACATAACAAACTGCGGGTCGATGGGGACTCTGCCGAGGAACGGAACGTTGAAGTCGTGGGCCATGACCTGCCCGCCTCCCTTGCCAAAAATATCCGTGCACTCGGCGCAGTTAGGACAGACAAACCCTGCCATGTTTTCAATAACACCTATTACCGGAATGCTGGTCTTGACGCAAAAGTTTAGTTCTTTTTTAACGTCTGCCGTGGCTACCGCTTGAGGAGTTGTGACGACAACGGCGCCAGCGACTTGACCAGGCCGCGCCTCCTTCAGTAGAGTCTCCGCAAGTGAAATATGTTCGTCCGATGTACCCGGCGGCGTGTCGATAAGCAGGTAATCCATTTCGCCCCATAACACGTCGGACAAAAATTGTCGAATCATGGCCGTCTTCTTGGGGCCTCTCCAAACCACAGCATCTCCTCTAGCCTGCAATAAAAACCCCAGGCTCATGCACCGCAATTCCCCGACCCCTTTCTCTGGATCGGCTGAATGTACAGGCACAGGGAGCCACCCGCCTGGAGCCTGTGTTACTTTTGCATTTTCAATATTGAACATGCGTGGCATCGACGGACCCGTAAGGTCAACATCGAGCACACCGACAGAGTAACCAGAAAGCGACAGCGAAAGTGCTAGTTGAGTGGTGATGGAAGATTTTCCCACGCCTCCTTTCCCCGAGAGAACCTTAGAGGGGTACAATAAGCCGACGTTTTTGGTAACGAATCAGGGTTGTCGCAGGGGGACGTACCAAAACAATATGCTTTATTCTTGTGAGTGACATTTTTGTTTAGTTGCTTTCGTTCATTCAAATTGTGCTAGTGATTTATGTTAAAGGAGCTGTAAACCGAATCTCGTCGCCTATACCGTATGTCCTACTTCGAACTGGGTGTAGGATCTGGGATTGCTACTACCTGTCTGAATCCGAAGGCGTATATTTGTAGACTAAAGTACCTACAAACCGAATAGTCGCAGAAACCATTCAGATGCTCAGTTTGCTTAGTAATGAGGGCAATAGAACCCCTCCGAAGTAGGTGCTCGGTACTCGTAGATACAAGGTACATACATAAGTACGTATGACGCACATTCAGTCGGGGGTTTATTGTCAACAATCGGGTGTGCACCTATTGGTCAGCTGGGTTAATAAGATCTGACCGGCATAAGTACTAAGATCTATGAAATACAGCAAGATGAACCATCTAAAGAAACAGACTTTTTTAACAGCTTAATAAGAACAACACCTAACGTAAAGTACATCTACTAGGTAGATGTAAAGCTGGGCAAACTTCCAAGTTCCGTACAAGTACAGACAGACAGTGGGTCATGAGTGCCGACCTGTCAGAGCTGTTTTGGCCGGCTGATACGCCGCACAAGACTTATCTGGGGCATAAACAGAGCTAATATGATACCTAGTGGCAACTAGGTATCTTAAAAACCAAAGTTTTGGAATCGGGAACTTGAATTACGATGTAGCATTCTCGATTACGGATTTGTCCTGATGGAAAAGGGAAGATGGGATAAACTCATCCGGTTCAAGCCACAAGTACAAGCCACGGCTACTGGTAGTTGGCCTTCGGCCGGGCCCGAGATACCTCGCCAATACATCGAAACTCCACCAATCACCAACCAGCATTGGCAAACGGAAAAATTACGACTTTCTTGCATTCGACTCTTATCGTTGGCCAGATCAATTAGCGAGACAGAACGGATATTCTTGATGGGAAGGTGATGTTTTTGTAAAAGAACGATGGCTCACCTAGGGCCGTATTGAGCAAGGATATCCTTCACCGATCTCCAAGTTCCAGTGCCAAGGTGACCGCCGAGGGCCACGAGTCCACGACCCCAAGGAGCCCAACGGTGCCGTGGAGTTTTTCCACCCATCATATTATGGACCGATGGAGCCTCACGGATATATACCACGGGTTCTATCAGAATGCGTATGGCCGCTTCTTTCCGGCCCCCGAGGGCCAAATGTGCCTTCGGTGAAATGTAAAATGTAGAGCTTGGCGAAGGCGCAATAATAAAGGTATATAAGAACGTGGTGAGATATTGCCTATCTACTAATGGGCCGAGTCGTTTGGCTTGTCATACCAAACTCGCGTCACAGTACAATCATGCAGCTTCTTTTACTACAACTCGCCGCAGGGGCAGCTGCCAGCGTTACCACGCCCCTGGTGATGATGGCAGACTCGTTCATCAAGCGCGGCGTGCCCTCCACTATCAACTACAGCCAAATGACGCTGTATATGGGCTTTGAGGCAGCGTACAACCTGACCGGTGACGTCAAGTACGACGACTGGCACCAGGAGCAGATCGACCAGCTGGTGAAAAGCGATGGTACGATCAAAGACTGGGACTATGATTATTACTCGCTTGACGACTATCGCATGGGCAATAACCTGCTATACTGGTACGCGAAGACCGGGGAGACCAAGTACAAAGAGGCGGCCTCTATAATTCGCCAGCAGATTAATCGGCATCCTCGCACGCCAGCGGGGGGTCTATGGCATCGGAGCCCTATATACGCGGACCAGATGTGGCTTGATGGCATCTTCATGGCCGACTCATTCTACGCAAAGTGGACGAGCGTGTTCGACAGAGATAATGAGACAGCGTGGGACGACATAGCACTGCAATATGCCAACATCGAGGCCCACACGCGGAACAAGACAACCGGCCTACTGAGACACGGCTATGACGAGAGCAAGGAGGCGGTCTGGGCTGATCCCGAAACCGGCTCTGCGCCGCTGGTCTGGGACAGGGCAGTTGGCTGGTACTTCCTGTCGCTTCTCGAGGTGCTCGAGGTATGGCCCAAGACACACGCAGCGCGGGGGAAACTAGTTGGTTACCTTGAGACGCTCGCTGTGGCGCTCAAGAAGACCCAGGATGAGTCCGGTGGGTGGTGGTTAATCATGAGCGACCCATATCCGGGCGCCAAGGGCAACTACATTGAAAGCAGTGGATCGGCCATGTTCACGTACGGGTTCCTGAAGGGCATCAGGCAGGGTCTCCTAAGCGAGGATGAATACCTCGCCGCAGCACAGAAGGCATATGAGTTCTTGGCAGACGAGTTCGTCGTTGACAATGGCGATGGCACAGTGGATTGGACTGGGACGGTGGAAGTAGGCTCGCTGAACTCAAATGGCACATACGAGGCAGGTCAACCCCTGTGAATGACTACGGAATTTTGATGACAGACCCAACTAACTTTTTGCAGTACTATATTTCGGTACCCCTGGCCGTCAATGATTACAAAGGCGCCGGGCCTTTCATGCTTGCTTCATACGAGATGGAGATGCTATGAGAGTGTATAAAATGTTGAGTGATAACCATCAAGGTATACACATAGCTATATCTTGCCAACCTAGCCGTTGGCCGCGCCCGACGGTCCATTTATCGAGTCAGGGGCCCCAAACCACCCAGTCTTGCCCCTTTTCCTGGCCTTTTGCTTGAACAGAAAGAGTAAATACACCTCCATGAACTGGGCGAACTTGATTATACATACCATTTATCTCCTTTAATCGCCAATAATGAGCTGCTCGCCTGCTGAGCAAACTAGGGGGAAAGGTGTGATTTGTACTCCAGACAAAAGCAGTAAAGGCCTTACGTCTTTCAACCCTGTGCATTATGCACTTACATGTTTGGACCGTTGCTTTATGACTTTACATACCAGATATAGGCAACCATGGCTCTTTCCCCCATCCCGTCCTGTCTATATAAATGCGGCTTTCCCCTTCATCCCTGTCAACTCCGTTCTGCCCCCACCACATCTAGAAACTCATCATCCTCAACCATGAATGTTCCCGAACCTAACATTTTTGACCGAAGTCCAGTCTTCGTAAGCATACCTGTCAAGTTTATCCCAGGCGATGTTAGAATCGACAAATACCCTCCTCACATAGAAGCGGTCAAAGTCGACGTGACCAGTTTCGACAGCCTCGCCAGATCTCTGAGGCGTGCCATAGCCCGACGCCTTGAGACAAAATGTGGCAGGACATATACCCCTTTGTACCTCAGTCTGACTTTCAGTATCGAATGGTCAACTACGGCAGGGTACTCCTCATCAAACCTTGCCGGGATGAAAAGTGACGAACTGGCAGCCCAGATAAAAATGATCCAGCGCAGGAACTATCAGGATTTCCTCGTTGTTCATTACCACTTACGCCCGGCAGAGGAATCGAGCGGGGACGGGAAAGAATCTGATGGGCTCTATAATGGTCTAGATGACTCATTGGGAAGCTCCTGTAGGCCGCATTGTGTCCGTGGCCCTTTCGGGTCACTACCACCATGGTTAGAGGGGAGTCCTGATCTATCGTCATTACCATCCAAGCGTCGCCGCCCACACGTTTTCGCACAACATCCTTCACCATTCAGAAATCAAGAACATCCTGACATGACGTCGGTAGACGGACCAAATATGAATCATGCCGGCAACAAACGAGCCGACGGATGGGCTTCTAATGATATCTCCAGAGAGGCCCCCGAGCAGAGAATATCCGATGGTAAGCGGGACGCCATGGAAGATGAAGATGGTGGAGGGGATAACATGGGGGGCCACGAATCCACTACTGGCAACTTGTGGGATTCCTCGCCGCCGAGTTCACGTGCAACGGTGGCCATTATATCCAACCTACCGCGTAATCACAACGAACCTATCGGTAGCGGTAGCGCGCCGCGTCTGCCAGCCAAGTCTCCGGCACCGCAGTCCACGACCCGTAACCCGAGTATGGTCTACATCCTGCAGCCTGTGGAGATTCAGCACCTGGCGCCGCCTCCCCCGGCTCAGCCGTTGGTCCAACCATAACTTCACACCTAGGGAACAGGGAGATGTCCACATCTGCCCACATAGCTTACGAAAGAGAGAGATTAAGGGAGCTAGGTTAGCTGGCTAGGGAAGAGACGATAAGTAGTGAGATATTCATCTGTCGTAGCCAAATAAATAAAGAGCTTCCCCTTCGCATTATTTTCTATTTCGACCCTCGTGGGACGGGATTCTTCTGCTGGGCCTTTGTTTGTAAAAGAAAACACGGAGGCACAAGTGCGCGTAGATAGGTGTAGACTTTCACTCACGCCCTTCATCCAATAATAGGCTTGCGACAAAGCTACGATTGGTTATCGGGAACAGCGCCATCTCTTCTACAGCTGTTATCCTCGTCTAATTCACCGGACAAATCTATCTGCTTTGTAACTCATACTCGAGTGGCTTGTTGGCGTAATACGGTATAGCTATCTTCTATTTACGATAAAGCAAATAAAGTCCCTAGGGGATGTACCTATCCTGCTTATACGGGTTTCTGACTGGAGATTCCGATGGTTGAGAAGATCCCTCGTACTGGTAACCCCTGCCAACTAGGTACCTACTGGTAGGTATAAGACCTATTGCCCGTCTGCAATGACACATCTTCGACGCTGGCCCATCGTCCTTCGATCCTTCTCTCGTCACACCCATTTCGCGACGGGTCGGTTTGCACCATCTTTTAGGTTCAGAGTGTATCTCGGGGAGACTCACATTGCCAACAATGCCGAGTCCAAAGGTCCATGTCCCCTCTTGGGGGTTCTCGACCATTTTCTTCCTCCTCATTACCTGCCCATGAGCTGGTATCTCCCATTGAAGGAAGATGTCTCGGCCGAAGAAGCCTTCGCTGCTCTAGAGGCCGGCCCGCGTCAAACTTTCAAACAAGTACCCTGGCTGAGCGGCAAAGTCTACAGACAACGCCCGACGACTCCAAAGAGCCCATGCAGTCGGCCGTCTTCTACATCTCATCCGACAGCTTCGGCGCGCTGCACAGGCGTGCCGCAGCCCGCAAATGGGTTGCCGAGATCCGCGACCAATGGAACGCCGGCCAGACCTGGTCGGCTTCCTAACGCCTATACCAACTATGCCAGTGGCATGGAGACCGTCCAGCAGTGGTATGGGCACGAGAGCTGGCGTATTGAGCGACTTCGGGCCCTCAAGGCGAAGTACGATCCTCGTAACGCCTTCCGATTCTACAACCCCATCGTGGGAGCTCAGCACCACTGACGTGCGCGGCAACATTCCGGCAGTATGAGCAATCGCTGATGGCCAAGCGCTGGAGCATGGATCGGATTCCTACCAGTCTGAACCAAAGCTCGTCATGTATAGGTTTTCTTCTCATCGTTGGGTATCGATGCTGTTATTTATGTCCCACTTCTTGTATATAACTAGGGCCGCTCTTTGCCCTCGAGCTGCTAAAATGGGTTTAATTTGTTCTTTTTACTTCTCGGCGTACTGTGTCTTCATTCGACAGAATTGCATATATATAACCAACCACATGAGGCTTGTGTGTCTGGACATGCTTATGCCGTCTCTAACATAGTTTTATTAGATTTGACGTTTTGCCCTTGTCAGTGAAAGAACTCAGCTTGGTTCGATGACTCTGGATGGTTTCCAAGGGATTTAGATGTGAATTTACCTTCGGCACGTCATCGGCTTCTTCGATACAGGTAATAACGAGTCACGGCCCCCTCGACGGGCGACCCTCTCTGGCTACATACTTATCCCCGAAAGTATTGAGGCACCCGACTACGTGATATCGCCGGGATGTCGGCTTAACTCAGCGAACTCGGCCTAGAGAAAGCCAGCTATCCATGATCATCCAATGATGCTCTGACGCCGGGAAAGTGAGAAGATTATACGTAGACGTGTTGATAGCCCGTTCTTTAAATTCCCATGCGGCGCATTGGAAGGTAGGTTAATTCGTTGTTGATATAGCCTATAGGCCTGGTACATTCCTTCTCCAGGGTAGTATCCGTCTGTCGCGGAGGAATCCTAGCCTCAAGTCTCCACTTGCCATGACTGTCCGGGTGGTCAAGGCTCAAGAGGGACCGACTACTTTAGCTAGTCCACAATTAGTTTAGGGATATAATTAGCTGCTCGCACGCTGCCAAGGGTGCAAGGGTCCAATAGGTACGTACTTCTCATTCGCCATCAACTTCCCTACTCGTAGCTTCTCTTGGGAATCAGATGGGTTCCTTGGACTGACAAATGTGCCCCTGCATATGTACACCAGCATTTTATCGTTGTTGATTTGCTGACTACTTGTAGATTGTCGTCAGCAACTCTATTCAAACATCTAGTCTAATTTACGATAATACGAGTACATCGACTAGAAATCGTCCAATCTTTATTTTTCTCCATCAAATTCGGCTCTGGCCACTAACAATGCGATTTCATTCGGCCGCCACTGCCTCGATACACCGGTAGTACAAATTCAATTGCTCGGGTGTTCCGTACATCCCGAGGTGTCGAGTCGCGATATCAACGATGAAAGTTTTTGCCATTGAAGCGCAGAGATGGACGATCCTTGGGGCTCGCCATGGTCATCGGCCGACACACCTTCCAACACAGAATCTCGATCGCAAGCGAACACTTTCCTGAGTCCACCACCACGCGCCTTCTTCGGAAATGCGACTGGGACGTCACCTTGGTCCAACGACAAGGACGATGATGGATTCAATGACTGGACGACGGCCGAATCTGTTGATGGAAAAGACGCACAGAACGAATGGGGTATATGGGCAGAATCAGGCGCACAGACACCTCGTCTAAGCCCGAGGCTCAGTGTTTCGGGCAAAGAGAGCCCGCTCGCCTGGCCCGAGAATGCCGCCGCATCCCCGGCCATGCTAGCGAATTCGCGATCACGAACTCCCTCATTCCGTCACCGCTCACCGGACCCATGGGCTTCGGAGCTACCACTCAGTAACGATAGGGGCGCCGCGCCGAGAAACCCGTTGGCGTCAACAGCAAGCAATACCCCTACGATCGAAGCGGGTCCGTTCGCAGACACTCTCCAAGTGCCCCCAACGTTTACGGAAGACGGGACAACGGACACATCTGGGAACGAAGAGCTGCCTATCGACGGCACAGGGTCTAATCAGAAGGCCAAACAAGTTAGCGAGGGTACTCTTGGGATAACTAACAATGCTGTGGTCGACGCGGACCATGAATCGCCCCCTACTTCAAAACCGGACACGGTCGTACACGAGCTCCCATCTAGGCCATCGTCAACATCCTCGTTGGATAGTCATCGAGCTCCCGAACGCCAGGATTCCCCGATTACATCTATAGATGAAGACAGGATATCTCAAGCTCGGGGTACACCACAAGTTCCGCCAAAGAAGGTACAAGAGCTAGTCGGCATATACGATGGGCTGGCAAGGGCTGCCTCTGTGGAACCACCAGCTCCGGAACGACGCGATAGGTCACAAACAAGGAACATTGAAAGTCCATCGGCGCAAGACAACGCGGTAGAACGGGACGATGTGCGCTTGAGTAGCACCGATGTTACTTTAGTTGGTGACGGGCCAGATGACTCCTTGCGTGGAGAAGCTCGGCCGGACTCGGAACTATCATCAACACCGAAAGCAGAGATCGATCAAGAGCCTATACAGGCCCCTCAATGGGGAGACGATTCGGATCATCCAGCAGCACAATTCGGACCCAAAGCGTCTAATACGGTGTCCTTTGACACTAATCTGGGTGCGCTGGATGAACTATTCCCAGGCCTCCCCAAGCTGCCTGAATACGGATCAATACCGGACTCGGAGGTATCAGAGCACGTTATAAGCGATGGCTTCGCTACGATATCAGAACGCAAAGCTTGGTATCGTATATCTCGCTGCGGGTCCATGCGTAAGCATAATTCAGGCGACGACGAGAACTACCACCCGGTGACCTGGCAAACATCTCACTTTCGTACCGAAGCCATCACGATAGTTCGGCGTTGGATGGAACAAGACTCATACGCCGGAAAGGCTACTCTTGGTGGCATTAAGCGGACAGGTTTCTTCGATTGGGATTCTGATGTCGCCCCTGTTGAACTCGATAAGATATTTCGGCGACGTAGAGAATCGGCGGCGAAACATGACGGAACTGCGTCCATAGCGGTGCTAAATACCGGATCGATCGCCAAAGTTCAGCTATCGGATCAGCATCCGTATCGGAATCCGACAGGTATTTCGCTGGCAAAAGAAGAATTGCCATTACCGCCGGTCCGCCAACCTAGTGCGTCCACGGCCAGTTTCGGGTGGAGTTCTGAAGCTCAAACGAAGAGTCCCACAGTTAGCCTCCACCAGCCCGATAGCCGCGATCACAAGGTCTCGGAGTCTGCAGACCGTCCGGCGCCGTTGACAGAGCTGAAAACTATTCAGGCCTCGTCACTTGGTGATGACGAAGATGAGGACGACTGGGGTGAAATGGTTTCCTCACCTCAAACAAATGAATTCTCTACCCAAAAGGGGATCCCCCCTTTCCCTGATTCGAGGGTATCTACTAAAACCCACGCGCCATCATCATCGCCGCCACCACTGCGTTCATCGCTAACGATAGCTGGAAATGGTTTCCCATCGGATTCGCTAGCCTCGTTGAACATTCGAGCCAGTGGATCCAACCACTCAGAAATCTCGGTTCCCCACGAGCCGACGGAAGTGCCCAAAACACCACCAAGCAAACACGACTTGGCCATCTTGGGGGCAACCCCAACCACATCTATTACAGAAACGCATGATGCAAAGGGGAACTCATCTTCTGTACTTGAAACCTTCGATCAGGACATGACAACGGTCGATGAAAAACCAGTCGAGGCGGCACCATTGGCAACTTTGCAAGGTGAAGGAGCTATGGCTACTAATCCCCCGACACCAATCGTTGACGCCACGAATAATGAGAGCGAGGAAAATGAGATGGTACAAGAAATACTGCGAAATTTGCCGGATTTATCATACATGTTATAGCAGGCGAAGTTTTTTGCAAGAAAATATTTCTCCATCCTCATCTATCTGTGCATAGCGATGGATTTCAAATACTTGGGCCCCCGTCCCTTTTCGACTTTTGGAATAAGATGTTTGTTTGCCGGCGTGTATAAACAAGGATTGGTTGGATCATTACGGACGATTAGCATGGTTGGTTAGGCGTTGGCGGATTGGGGGGGCGTTTAGTTTATAAACCCCTTTTTTGACGGGTTTCCCATCGAAACACAACAACTGCTATTGTATATCTAGTCTACATGTTAAATAGGTGCACACAAGCCACTTGACTGTTTTCGTTCCTGACTCTTGACCGTGTGTGTGTTTCACTGTCGTGCCTGATTCGGCTAAGTGGTGCATTCCAGTATATCTGTCTCAAAGGGAGGAATGTAATGGCCAATCCCCCACGTTTCGCGAAGCCTTCCACTACCCTGTCTGTTCTGTAAACGGGAACCAAGAAATAATTATGAGTGAGTTTTGCAAACCGAGGTATCTAGGATGTTAATCAAAACTTGGAACATGAAAAAGCGAAAGACGAAACAAGACCGGCCCGGTCGAACGACATACCTAACCTTAACCTTTACTACACCGATAGATAGACAGACATATCCCACACGAAGTTATAACTTATACTATCCCAGCCCCTTTTTTTGTCTCTCATTCCGTAGCATGGCTCACGATATGATACCTTCCCCAACCCCTCCGGCTTTGCAGAGGAGAGGAGGGGAGGAGGAGGGGAGGGTAATCACATATATGACGAGGTTAACAAAAGTTTAGTTTCCTTATTTTATTTTTATCTCAACTTATTCCTTTTGATCAGACACAGGCAGAGGCCAATGATCTATTTATACCTACTTACCTAACCTAACCTAAGTCCCTGCTTGAATTTCTCATGGCTACCACCGACAATGAATCAAACTCCCCATCCCCCTCTCCCTCTCCCCGCCGTTCCACCATACTCCTAATATCCCTCCTAACCCTCTTCCTCTCCTCAATAAGCGGAACAACCCTCTCCATAGTCGACATGGCAACCAACAAATCCCCTCCCTCTCCTTCCTCCTCCTGTCTATCCCGAGACCTTATCCTCTTCTCGGCAATCTTATCACTTTCATACATATATCTACACATCCGAGGCGCGAGAAAAAAGACGAAGAAAGAAAACGAAAACGGCGCATTGATAGTTTCCCGATTAGCGATATGTGCTTGGATAGCAGCACTTATATCTACGGCTATTTTGGGGAGCAGACACAGACATGGAAAACAAGGGACAAGAGGGGGGATGCTGGTTTTGAATCTGTTGGTTTGTGCGGGGGCTATGTAAGTTCTTTTCTTTTTCACCTTTTGCTCAAGATTAAAGAGGAAAAATCTAACGTAGAGAAAAAAAAAGTCCTTCATCAATAATAATATCCATCATAATCGAAAAACGCTCCTCTTCTTCCCCATTTTCCACAAAATCACATTCAAGTTCTGATTTCCATTCCGATTCCTCCTTCCTAAACTGTCGCGTCAGCGAATTCGAACAAGATCTCAGCGTATCCCGACGAGCATCATTGATCAAATTCAAGTCCAAGAAACAGAGCGAAAAAGTCGAATTACAAGCAGAATCTATTATACCGTTGACGACGTCTTCATCAACCGGACAGATCGGCCCTAATAATAATAATAACCATGTCGTTGGTTTTGGTTTTGGTGTCGAGGAAGAAAAGGAAGTAGTAGTACCACCACCACCACCGCCGACATATTGTCCTGGAGCATGGCGCGTCGAATGGGATGGTGGGGATGATAATCTCATCATGATGCTGGATGATGATGCTGTACCGGTACCGCCTGAAAAAGTACTACCCCACCGTCTCCGTCGCGCCACGGCAGTCAAGCCTAGACCGAATATGCGACCGACTGTGCGGTATTCTTCGCAGCCGGAACTTGCTGTCAGATTACCTGTCAAGGTTGTCTGGAACACGGCTAGACGGGGCTCTGCGCCTACTACTACTACTACAGTAACTGAAGCGGGGGTGGGACGAGAAGCGGGACTTGGGATAGATCCGTTTCTGTTGTTGTTGCAGGAGAAGGAGCCTCAGAGGCATCATGTACATGTAGATAGAGGCTGTGGGGTCGGGGGGTAAGAGTTGGGTTGGATTGTGGTCAGGAGGAAAAGAGGAAAAGTAATCAAAAAAAAAAAAAAGGTAAAAAAGGGCTTTGAATGACTAATAATAATACTAAAAATCAAAATAATATCCGTGTTATTTGTAGGTGTTATAACCTCTTCTTGACTTCTTCTTATAATACGTTCTTTAGAACGGGATGTTTGTATGTATGTTGGCTTGGAAGAACCCCGTCCAGTTGGGTCTCTATTTGGAAAGTGTAAGAAAAAGGGGTGGATACACAAGAAAGACAAGGGGAAAAACCGAAGAGAAGAAACATACCAAGCGTATCATTCCAAGAGCTTCCGTGATACAGAGATATTATCTCTGGATTGTTCATCTATGTCCGACGGCTGTGGTACCAACATCATGCCCACAATGCATTCTTCATACCAACAACCCATTCACCCTAAACAGGGGGGGGGTAGGGAGATATTGGTGTTAGGTCTCACCAACACGCTTTACATGTCTAAACTTCAAGTATTAATAGTCGTCAAGCACAAATCAAAACCAGTCTCTCTCTCGACTTCCCAACACCGCGCAGATATACTATACACTCAAACCGCTTATTCCTGCAGCTCCCCGCCTATAATCAACTACAAGGAAAACTACCCACCAGTCATGCCTTTGCCGCCATCGGTAGTCGTAGTGGTATGCGTACCGGGCTCCAGCAACGGCGTGCGAGAAAGGTTCCAAGACAGAAGACAGCGACGGGCCAGACGTGTGAGTGACGCCCGCCAGCGCGCGCTTCGACGCACATACGATGCGTATACTCATCCAGACCTGCGCAATCTGGGAGGCCCAAGTCCAAGTATTGCATTGCAGGGCGGCAGCACTCCCGACCTCGGAATCCAATTCGCAAACACACCCAACATGGCCGAGACCAATGGTTTTACCTGGGGCGATCCGGGTAGTGGATATATAGACTTTGCGACACAGTTTGGCAATAATCTCAACCTCGATGACTCCTCCACGCAGGACACAAATATGGGAGACATAGACGTCCTAATGCAGGTGGACAACTACTCTATCATATATGACCAGAATTCAATCATCGCTGGCGACGGCAATACTTTTTCTCAAACACTGGGAGGCGAACACGCCCACTTGTTCGATAACAGCCTCGCCTCGGGGTACTCGGTTATGCTAGACAAAAATGCGGCCACAGCCGGCTCAAGCCCACATGTGACGGATAGAGGAAATGGACAGGAAGCCGAAAAGATGGACCTTACGACGTCTTTTGATAATGGACTGCGGGCCCTCATGGAAGCCGCACTTCAAAAAGCTGATTCAGTCATCGCTGGCGAAGGAAATAGCCGACAACAAAGCTCGCCGCAGGATCAATATACAGACACCGCCACACCCCTCAACGACGAGTCCACATTAGAGCAGAGCACGGTTGTCGATCATGGTGTGGATCCTAACCATTCCGAGACCTGTTCTAGTCGAGACGGAACTCCTCGCCAGGATATGACCGAAACGGAGGCTCTGGAAAGCAGCGATAGCGATACGGAGACTGGTTACGAGGAAACCGCAGGGGAAAGTGACGGTAACCATGACGGTGATCATGACGTTGACGTATACATCGGTGGCGAAGAAAACGATGATTTTTTAGGTTGGGGACAAATTCCTCGTCCAGACGATACAGGGACTTCAGGAACAAGCGACAGGGATTCAGGGACCGAAGACGGTGAATTTGAAGGGATAGACGACGGAGACCATGCTTTTGGCGGAGAGTTTGAGGAAGAGGCTGACGGGGGAAACGAAAGCCGCGACGACATGGACCACAGCGAAGATGACACGGTGGCCGACGAAGACACTAATGATCTAGACGAGGTTGCGAATATTCTTTCGCTCATCTATAAACACAACACTAAATGGAACGGCGCATAGTAAATCGGTAGACCCGTTGCAAACGCAGCTTACTTACTAGATAGACATCTGCCACTTTTGATATTTCTTAATCTTGTAGCAATTGTTTTCCCAGTCCCAATAGAGTGAAAAAGACGAATGATTCGGACTTATTGTGCGCTACACGCTTCCGATGGACTTGAGAAGTTCAATAAGGTACTAATTCTGTCCACGGAGACACCCAACGACTTATGTCCTGCCTGTTCCGATGATGAAGTCTGTTCCGCGCTTCTTCTCTCGCGAAAAACTCCCTAATCTGCGCGATCAGTTTAGCAGTAGAAATGATTCCAAAGTGTTAGGTGCCGGCAATGATCCTATTATTGGTACGGGAGCATGAAGCGGACACGTTGTATGTAATCAACCACGTCTTCGGCAGCTCAACGCCACGCATCTGCTTCCCGCCCGGGCGCAAGTGCCGAATGGCTCGTCTTTTGGGGAAGCGTCAACTATATGTCGCATCAAATCGCCTACCTAACCCAGATCTTATCAACTCCGCGGCCGCACCGGCTATGAGAGCATAGGGACCTTGTAATCGACCAATGATGATTGGCAGGATATGAGCTTGGAGATTCGTCCAAAAGACAAGGGGGGACGGGGTAGAATGACTGCAGGACGCTCTTCCGCCTAAAGTGTTTTTAATATAAACAATCGCAGATTAAACGCCCGCGATGGGTGGTATCGAGCAGCTTACAGAGCGGTTTTCGGCCTTAGCCTGACAACCGATGGCAAGCCTCCATAGGAGGTATATATGGTCCACAACCCATGACAACGTCCATCTGGAAGCCCCAGTCGACCCAGAGAAAGCTGGCGAGAAACATAACCAGAAGAAGAAGGCCAGACGACATTTAGACCCAAAAATGCAGTGCAAGGCTCTAGCCCTGGCCTTGCTCATGGAGCAGTGCGCCGGCCAGACGATGCCGATGTTGCGCTTCCAATGCTCACAGCTAGTGGTTGAACGGCTAGATCCTCTCGTAAACCCGGGCCTATTGCCGTCACCTCACGTGCACCAGATCGTGGGCGGTAACTCGTTCAACGCGTCCATGGATCCGGCGACGCACGATCTGCCTTCGTCCTCGACCTGTACGAGCTGCACATTTTCCGAAGACTTCTCCAATTACTGGACGGCAGTGTTGTATTTCCGAGCCCGCAACGGCACATACCGTCGAGTGCCACAGTTTGTGAGCGAGGGTCTGCGTGCCGACGGTGGCATCACCGTCTACTATATCCCCTCACCCGACGCCGAGGAGAAGGTCACCGCTTTCAAACCCGGCTTCCGCATGCTCATTGGTGATGCCACCGCCCGTGCGCCTGGCTCCGCCCGCAAGGTCTGTCATCGTTGTATGCCCACCACCGGCGAGCCCAGCAACATCAATTGCGGCCCTCCCGACAGCCAGGAGTTACCAAACGAGATGTGCCCCGGTGGTATTCGCTCTGTCATCACTTTCCCCACCTGCTGGGATGGCATAAACACTGATAGTACCGATCATATGAGTCACGTCGCTTATCCCGAGGGTTCCTACTCGGACTATGCAGTCGGTGCGTACGGAACCTGTCCGGAGAGCCACCCTGTGAAGATACCTCAGGTGATGTATGAAGTCATGTGGGATGTAAGTGCAATCTTTCTCTTTACGAAGTCCGGGTCCTTGAACATCGGCCTGGTACCGAAATCGATTACCTGCTTGGCTATGCCGGTAGATATAAGTTGAATCCAACAACTGCTCTGACCCTCTTTCTTCTCTTACAGACCCGGGTTTTCAACGATGAGAATCTCTGGCCCGAAGACGGGTCGCAACCATTCGTCTGGAGTACTGGCGACAGGTAAATGCCTCATTCTATCGATGTGGCCAATGCGTTCCAGTAGTTGACACATTGTAGTGATGGATATTCCCAGCATGGTGACTACGTTTTCGGCTGGAAGGACGATTCCCTGCAGCGTGCCATGGATGCCCGGTGCAATGGGGCAGTATGTGGTGAATTAAAGACCCAATCCTCGGAAACGGCCATGAAGTGTACCAAGTCAAGAGCCGTAGAAGAAGAAATCGACGGATGTAAGGCGCCGCACTCCCTTATCGACATGGATCATTGAAACTGTCTCACTCAGATGAAGCTGACAATTATATAGGGCTAACTGAAATTCCGGGCATGTCCATGGAACGTTAGACATTGATCGACGGCTTATGATATTGTAGACCTACGGAAGGGTTTCCAAGCTCATTTCAGTAGTTGTCGGTTGCTGGATGATAAATATTCGCCACGACTGCTGAGCTCTTCCAAGATTTGCAGATAGGAAAAATAATTCTGACTTGCGATGCACAAATATAACGGTTCTTAGGGGAAGGTGATTTTTCTGCGATACTGAATCCTGATAACAGGCGTTCTGGCGCCGTTTTCGCGGGTCTCCCCTAGCGCGCAGCTGATAACTAGAGTGGCAAGCTGTAGGCTTACTGTTTTAGGAAAGCCGTGGCTGTTTGCTCCCTCTATTCACTGTACGCGTATAGGTATATGGCCAATTCGGCTCAAAGGATGGGCAAGTGCGAAGAGATAACGAATACCTCTTTCTGCTCCTGAACTTTGACTGACTGCCTCATAGTACATTATCAACATCAAAGGCGGAAGGTGACCTGCGTAATGGAGGCAGCGACACATGCACGACTTCCCATGGTTTAGAATGCACTCTAGAAAAATTTTCTGTCGCACCTTTTCCACCACTCCCCAGGAGAATAGGTGCCATGCAGAAAGCTTACCACCGCTGTCTGGCATGCGACCAATGACACATACAGAATATCCTGCTATATGTCAGGGAAGGGATGACATGTTGTCGAATACAATAAACGATCATCATCGACAAGCCTTGGTCGGCATCTCGTTATGTAGTGCCCCAGTACACACGGTGTCTCTAACAATCCATAACAGCCTTCGGCCCTTCGAAAAGGGTCTCTTCTACACTACAATCCGCCTCTCTTGGTGCTGACGTTGAGTGTTGGGGGTGTAACTTACCCCATAAAAATGCTTGTATGAGGCTGTTCTTCCGCATTTACTATAGCATGTACATTTCACACGAGACAAATATCTACAGATGTCTTGACAAGTAGAACGATGACAGGTACCTACATTAGATGTAACAACAGCATCCTATTGGATCCTCCACACCTCAAGCCGACGCCCCAACCGCCCGCTCGTTACTTACCTGCAGCCTGCAGACCGGTGCCGCCCATCACGTACTTAAAAAGGCCTATCAACACCTAGGTCTATCTTGGACGCATCATCCGACGTCTGGTGTCCCCCTATTCCCCTTTTATCCCCACCTTTGGTGGACTTAGACTAGCTGTGTGGTAAGTACCGTTGGGCTGTGATACAACACAGGGCCAGACACCCAATCCCATCCCCTCGCGTTTCCCATTCGGCGGTGAGGGTAATCGCTGCAGGACAAACAACACGCTGCGGACGTGGTCGACTTGTTACCTACGTTGCTTTACCAGACAAGTAGGCCTGTTAAAGGCGCAATTACATCGTTATCAGTGCGTCGACAAGATCGTGACTTGCCTCCCTTGCCTTGCCTTGCCATTGCCATTGCCATTGCCCTCTCTGACCTGGTACTTATATCCCTGTTGTGCTTGTGCCTCTTTTACGATCACTTGGTTTCTTACCCACCGGCTACAGAGGAACAAAAAGACCGACTCGGTATTGTGACGGTGTGATCCTTGTGACGTCGTGGTATCGTGGTATCATGGCGGAACCTACCAACACGCCTATGCCGACGGCACCGCCGACTCCACGGTCCGCATCCCCCGCACCACCACTACCAACATCGGGGCCGCAGTCGCTCAGTTCATCTCCAACTACAACAAGGATACCGCTATGGCCGCACTCACGAGCGACATCTCTCACCGTGCCTGTTCTTGCGTCGGGTCCGAAACCCGTCGTCCTACACCTCGGTGATCCGGTACAATACAACCAAGCCACATTTTCCGAGTTCTCTAGCATGTTCAAGATCGTGCGTCCTAGCGCCGAGGAACGAACTCGCCCAGCCTTTCTAGCTGCGCTCCGAGAGAGAAAATGGGGCGACTTTGCCGCCATCTTCCGGCCATTCTGGGACACAGGCGGCGAGATGGGCAGATGGGACGCCGAACTAATTAGCTTGCTTCCGGATGGCGTGCGAATTTTGGCGGGCGCCGGTTCGGGTCATGACTGGGTTGACGTGAAGCTCCTTGGGCAGAAAGGTGAGGCTATTCCCTCGGGTTGACTGTGTTGGGGAATACATGATATAAGCGGTTAGGCCGTTGTACCCGGCCGCGGCGGAAATATTTGGAGAAATACTGCTAGTAATTTGGGAAGGACGGAATATTGACAAAGCTACAGGCATCTTGCATTGCGACTCCGGACTCGCAGCTGGAGAAGCTGTTGCCGACTTCGCCGTCGCACTTATAATCGGAACGTTTCGCGCATTACCATATTGCCTTTCCTCCGCCACCAAACCTACATCCTTCCAAGTGGCACACGAGCGTGCGGCGGCTCTATCGCATAACCTGCGCGGACACGTCCTCGGGGTTGTGGGCTTCGGGAATATTGGTCAGCAGGTAGCTCACCGATGCTCGGCTGCTTTTGGGATGCAAATCACATATTACGACGTGGACCGCAAGAGCGCCGCCGTCGAGACCGGGCTTCACGCGCGCTACTGCATGACGCTCCAGTCGCTAATCCGGGGTGCCGACTGCGTAGTATTGTGCGTACCGGGGAGCGCGGGAACAATTATCAACTCAGATAGCCTGAGATGGTTCAAGCCTGGCGCACGACTTGTCAACGTGGCTAGCGGCGTGCTTGTCGACGAGGACGCACTTGCCGACGCGCTCGACCAGGACAGGCTCGGTGGGGTTGCGCTCGACGTCCATACAGACGAGCCGCACATTTTTGAACGGTTAAAGGAGTTTACCGATACCAAGGTGCTCCTTACTTGTCATAACGCCGGCGGCACCGTCGAAACGCACGTTGGATATGAAGAGCTTTGCATGCGCAATATCATGGCGGTCTTGAGTGGACGGGATGCAGTTACCCCTACTAATACGGAGTGGCTCAGATGATCTGGATCGTGATATGGAGTGATCAGGAGAGACAGAGACGGTGTTGCTGGTTCCCCGCCAGCGTAAACGATGATTTGGCGCATAAGTCCAATGAAATGCGGGGTGCTGCTCAGGGGCTGGGCACAAATGAGTATCTTGTGGCCGGTCCAGCAATGATTAGGCCCAGAGCAATCTCGATTTGGAGGAGCTGGTATCTGCACGTATACAGCAAGCCAGCCTTTGCTGTATGGGGGTTGCGGGTTCCGGTAGAATCTTGCTTTTCAAAGAGAGCAAGGCCTCAAGGAGAGCAGAGGAAATGTATGTATGCATGTATATTTCGAATCGGAATAACCTACTTTCCATGACCCCTGCCTGCGTTTATGTCAGCATCGACTAACAGCCGTGTCTTTACCTTACTCTTCAGTTACCTACCAGATGCACAATACAACGAGGATTACGGCATGCTCAACACTTTTGGGCAGCCGGCAGCCTGTACCATTCCATACGTCTTAGCGTGGCATTTAATATAAGAATCTTATTCGCTATCAATCTATGCTACCTCTTGAGAAAGAAAAATAAACTAACAAATCATCGCTGTTGATAAAAATCACATGCTCTGTCTATACCCAGGGCCCCTCCCGTCGCCGTCATAATCTAGTGTTGACATTGTTGTAGTGGACATGTCCCTCGTATGGTTCTGTGGTGGTGGTTGTTGTTGTCGCCGTGTTCTTGAATCTTCTTCACGTCTACGTCCACTACTGCGACCTCGTGAGCGGCTGCGTTCGCTATACCCTTGCGCATGTGCCTGTTGTTGTATGTTTATCTGAGACTGAGACTGATATTGAGAATGTGCTTGGGAATGCGCGAATAGACCCAGGGCATCATGTACATTTGGGCTTGGGCTCCGGCTCCGGCTCCGGCTCCGATGTTGTGAGGATGGAGGTGGAGGTGCGTAGTAGACGTGGATATGGTTGACGGGCTGGGGTTGTGGTTGGGTTTGGGGTTGGAATTGGGGTTGTTGCTCGTTCGAATTATGGCGCATACCGCCGACTATGAATTGGGGATGGCCTCCTCCTTCATTTGGTGCGAGTGGCTGCTGTTTCTGTTCGTTTGATCGAATAATCCCGCCGCCGAGGATGAACTGCGAATGTCCTCCTCCTGCTCCTGAAGACGATTCATGTGAACTGGATGGATATGATGTCTGTCGCATGTGCGTGCTTCCATCGAGGGGTACGGGGTAAGGCGCGTGGTTTGGTAGTGGCTGTTGCTGCTGTTCGTTTGATCGAGACATCGGAATTCCTACACCGCCAAGGACAAAATGAGGGCCGCCACCTGTAGGATTAGATGGCGCAGTCATGTGCGTGACATTTGTAAAGGACGGTTGTCGGGAATGGTTGTCGTGCACAGCTTGAGGCACTGTAATAGGTTGTTGTGGCTGAAACTGTGGGTGGAAATGATGTTGTTGTTGTTGTTGTGCTGCCTGGTTCTGATAGTAGTGATACTGTTGTTGTGGTACAACTGTCGTATCACTCCCTGATGAGGTGCGACCTTTCCCAGCAGCGGTGATGTTCATATTGTGGTACGTCTTGCTCGAGTTATCCTCCTTCTTGCTCTTCCTGGTGAAGCCGAGACCGAGCTTGGCTTTTGCCTTACGTCGAAGACACCAAAGTAGGAGTAGGAGAAGGAGTAGTAGACCGGCGAAACCACCCACGGCAGCACCTACGATGACGGGTATGTTATTGTTGTTGGAATCTGAATTCGTCGTTGAACCTGAGCCAGAGTTTGAACCGGATTCGGGGATAGCAGTTCCTGAATTCGAGTCGTCTCCCCCGGCGTTATCGCCAGCATCAGACCCCGAGCCGGAGCCGGGATGGTTGGTGATAGTAGCGGATGCTGTAATTGTTGGCGTGGGTGTAGTGTGCGTTTTGGAGAAAATAGACGCGTCGATGACGAATTGCGGGACATCTAGCATCGAAATAATGGATGCCTTTTCAAAACACTTATACATGTAACGCTCAGGTGCGCCTGTCCAGATGTAAGTTCCACATGCAGGCTCAGTCTCTTGCTGGCTGTGAAACGGTTAGGTTAGCTGAGGTTGACATGGAAAAAAGGGACAGCCCTCTCATAAGATCCCCGGGTCAAGGGTTCTTACCAGCATCCAGTTGCGCCGTTGAGACTCAGACACGAACCGGCCTTGTACGCCGAGTAGTCGAGGCAAGCGCTGAAAAATGGGGAGAGTGTACCCGACGCACAGGCAACGGCGTGGTCCGAGTTGGTTGCACAAGTGAAGCCATTTCCACATTCCAATGCAGAAGCTATTACGAATAAATTATTGTTAGTCCAGCAACGAAAAGTTTGTCCTAGGTATCATGATCGGAATCTGAGTCGTGGTAGGGTGGTCTCGACCAGACGAGCAAGGTTAACAACTTACACGATATTCCAGAAAACCAACCACATGTCTCAGAATTTGTCCAATCCGTCGTAGACTTTTCACGTCGTAATATGTCCAGGACAATCTCGTTGTCTTTCCTCAGTCCAGGTGCAGGTGTCGGTATCGGTGTCCAGCCGAGTTCGAGTTGGTCACTCTGCGTCGCATGGCTTGTTTCCTGGGCGGCCCAGACCGGCTCACGGTTAACAGACCATCGTAACCAAGCTGCATCTACACCGCCCAAGATGGCGAACAACAATACGGAGACCCTCATATTGCAACACAATCACTTTTGTACCCCTCAACAGGATCGCTAGTGTCTTTCTGAACTCTTTCTCGGATATCTGTATACTGCTCGTATTGTCGCGAATCCGTGGGAAAGTGCCCGCACTGGTCCCTTATTAATGCGAACGGTATATGAAGGCTAGTTCAGAATTAACGGTAGAAAAGAGATAAAGCAAAAGATGTCAAGACAAGAAAATGCAAGGAACAAGAGAAAGGGAAAAGAGGAACCAGTCCCCCAAGACGCAACAGGAAGGGAAATGAAGAGGAAGTAGAAAAAATGAGGTGTCAAAAGAAGAAGAAATGTAGAGAAAGTAGGAAGGACGAGTAGAATAATACCTATCAGAAGAAGCGCACACTGTTTTGGTGAGCCACCTGCAATGTTACCGCTTTCTGGATGCGTGACAGTGGCCCCCAGTGGGTTCCAGGAGTTCAGGTAGCGGGACCGAAGCTGCTAGGTTAGCTGTTGTGGGTACATGTACCTGTAAATATCTACTCCGTGGTATTACATTTTTGGGATGTACCTTTTGCTCTTCTACTAATGTATGTAAATACATGTCCGTAACAAGCTGAATAAGATACTCGTCTGTTCATTAGAGGGATTAAGAGGCTGGTAATGACGATATATACGTATGTTCTCTTTTAAAGAGCTGGAACATTATTTGCGTGGCTTGACTACTGCAGTCATAGTACATATCGGCGGATTCATCGTAACAAAGATATCAATCACCTGGAGTGCCTGTGTTGAACCTGGGCTGCCTGGTTACAGGAAATAATGGCATGGTGATGAGTCGACTGAATATATCTCATCACTACTATTCAGCCGGTGAGTAATGTGAAATATCAAGGTAGTTTTCCACCACATATTTGCGTTTCTTCTACGGTTGCTGTTCAGGTCGCCCCCGATATCCCTTGTCTCGAACCTGTCACGCTGTGACGTGGGGTGGCAGTCCACCCCCTTACATAGAAGGGTAAGTACTTGTAGCGCATGTGACAGCAGCTCTAGACTGTCGTCTTGCTTGTAGAACTCTGAATTGATATGTTTTGTATTCCATTACATGGCCTTCCCTCGGGACCTACAAAGTCCGTGACCATGGCACTTGCTTCGTTGCTGAGACGTTTGTTGGAGACGGTGTATCATTCAAAGAACACGCTATACGCATGCGCCTAGTTGGTCGGTAGAGCTCCCCACATAACTGCCTAGGAAACAGACACTTGCGTCTACTAGAAAAACGAGGCGGAAAATACCATTCTTGCCGGCATTTACGACCACGGTCGAAGAATACTTGTATAAGTAGGATTGGAAAGTGGGAGGCGAAGCGCTCTGAAACAAGCGCCGGGAATGTGAACTAAGATCCAGACCGGGATGACAGACCCATTTCCCGAGAGCCAAGATTGGCTGTTAGCCAATTAAAAGCGACCTGAAGCGCCGTTTTGGGTTGCGAATGCCCAGCGTCTCGTGGACGGGAGTTCTGAGCCAATCAATTTGGGTTCTCCACAATCTACCTAAAGTTAGTAGGAACCTTTTGCCATTTGGGGTACAATTGAAGCACAAGTCCCCAAGGACGAGTGCTGGCGGTCACTTTGCATTTACCTATTCCTCATACCCCTATCCTTTTGTTGAATTCCTCCGCTCGTATATTACTCTATTACTCTCAAAGCATCGTCTATTTACCCTCTACCATTCCTCGACTCAGGTAGTTTGTCCCATATCCTTTGAAGAGCTAACCAGCCTCAGAGAGCTTTGTTGATGCAGCATCTCGTACCTGTTGCTAGCAACATACCTACCCTAAGATAGCAGGCTGTCGCGGTGAGAAGTCAGGCCATGGAAGAGAAAAATTATTATAGAGAATCTCAAGGCAAAAAGTCCGAGTGGAATGTCTCCTCAACAGTGAAATAACTTAGGTACCTCTCATGCATCGCTAGGTTAGGCACCAGGTAGGTACCTACATGCTATCTAAGGGCTTACCTGGGAGTAACAGACGACGGGTGCTTGTTTGAAATTGTCCCATGAATGTCTCTCGTCCCATGCTCCCTTGATACGGCTTCATATGCTTCTAATAACATGCCACTCTTCCTTTGATATCGGCTGTTGTGATGACATTTGAGCCTTGGCGGCCTAGACTTTGTGATGGGGCCTCCCTTAGCTTGTACTGGGCAGTCCGTGTACAAGTCTCGGGCGTAGCACTTTATAACATTTATGATCGGCATTTGGGCCGAAAGCGGCGGCCGGAACACGCGGGAAACGCGCTTGAAGGTTGGGCTCTTGTGTCAATTATCCCTCCCGCGACCCCACTCGGGCGGAGGGGAGGGGGCGCGTCATAATGGCTTCCCCCCTCGGATAGCATAAGGTGCCGTACACTGAAAATTTGACTGCCTGGAATAAAGACGAAAAGTAGGTATAATTGGAGAATAATTCATTGTATTATGCAAACCTAACCATCCAGATGGATCTGGGGCCATGTAGAGGTTAACTTGGTAGATATTGCTGCAAAAATAGCTTGAATTTTGTAACCTGTAGACTTGTATTTGATATTGTCGACTCGGACGAAAATGCAGCAGCTTGAAATATACGCATTTGAAAAACATGTGAGCCTGAGATATTGTAGCAGGCCGGGTTCTTAATAATAGAATCATGGTCAAAATATCTTGCGGTAGTCTACTACTTACACTGCACCGGGAGAGTTAGGTTATGGTGCGCTCAAGCGGAGCGAGATTCAACAATCAGGTGGTATCGTATAGTGGTTAGTACGGTTCGTTGTGGCCGAACAAACGCCGGTTCGATTCCGGCTACCGCCAAACATTGATCAAGCATCATTCATTTGATACTTAGACATGATGCCTAACCAGCATTGTGATTATTTTTTCCTTTTTGCGTCCGAATGTCTCTGTATTTTCTATGACGTGATCGGATCCTGTCTCGCCACCTTTTTAATATATTCTTTAAAAATATAACTTAAGGGCCAGTACTTTGCAGATGGGAAGATTTATGTTGGTAACATACTTCTTCTAAGTCTTACAGTAGCTTGCATAATCTCTGTTGTATATTATTGGACATGAATTCTTCTAAGTATCCTGTATGTACGGGTAGGGAGCAAGCTTGTTTCGAGTGCCAACAATAGATTGTACGAGTAGGCAAATTGTATACCTCGTACAAAGTATGATAGCTTAGAGAACAGTGCCCCTCAATTATAAGACATCTACCAAGGATTTGGCCAAAAGGCCCAACCTAAGAGCCGCAACATCACCTTCAAGCTGCGCCAAATAGCCATGCTACTGCCTCACTCCGATCGTGCCCTCTTGAGCGATGATAGGGGCTCCGTTGTAATATACACACATACATGGAGATCTAGAGTAGGTACCTAGTAGAAGCATCACCTCCTACCTACTGTGTAGTATTTGGTTCGTATGTGAGTAATTATGTGTAGTGGAGAAGAGATGTACTGTAACAGTAGCTGTAAGTACCTACTCTGCAGGCTGCGACAAAGATGTACTGCGTTCTGTGTACCGAGTACATACTTCAGTGGTTTGTGGAGTGACACCCAGATAATGGGGACCAATTAGACAATCGGGCATGGTCTGTGCACAATTCAATCATTCAAGGTTGGAGCTGACCGCAGCTCCCTTGTCTCGACGCGTTTTTTGCATTGGTCCTGCTTTCATCATAACCCTACAGCACGCAAACAGAGAGGTCTCTTGTCAATTCCTTTCCTTTCACGTCTACCATCCTAATCGCCACATTCGTTATAATCAACAGTCAGCGACATCGATATCCGTACAGGAAGACATCTTATCTTGTAATTTTTCAGATTTGCGCATTTGTTCTCTGTCGCGTTGGCCTAGACGGAAACCTGGTCGCGGCGCAATTTACCTGCGCTTTCGGCTTCCCATTTATATATAATCGCGACACAAGGCGAGACGGTCTATCATACAACAATGGAGACACCGACGGACTACTCGATACTCAAGGTGCCAGAGCTTAAGAAGGTTCTTCAAGAGAGACAACTTCCCGTAACTGGAAACAAAGCAGATCTTGTAGCTCGGCTCCAAGAGCATGACAAGGCTAACAAGAAGCCCGAGTCTGCTGCTGCTGCACCAGGTTCGTCCATCCCCCGATAATAATAATCGATCTGGACGTTTTCCACATCAGGACTTGGGCTAGGGAAACATGACTAACGTGTTTTACCTATTGTAGTCTCGGCAGAAGAAGATGTGATTGATTACTCGGATGATGACGTCCCGACATCAAAGGCAGAGCCCGCTACAGAAGCCGTTCCCACACCTACACCGGCACCAGCTCCCGTAGAAGCGAAGCCTGAGGCGGCGGCCGCGGCAGAACCTGCAGCAGACGCACCTACAACGTCCAGCGAAACCAAGGCCGCCGAGACAACCACAACAGATGCAGAGCCTGTCGAAGCCAAAAGTGAAGCAGAGGCTGCACCGAAGCCAGATTTCTCGGCCAATCTTCCTGCAACAAGCGCAGAGGAGGAGGCGCGCAAGCGCGCAGAGCGTGCCAAGCGCTTCGGCGTCACAGAGACAACCGACGAAGAGGCCAAGAAGAAGGCGGAGCGTGCGGCGCGATTCGGTGTCGATGCCGAGTCAAACTCGCTACCCTCAGGACTCGACGCCGCCCTACCTGAGAAGCGGGAGCGTAAACGTGGCCGTGAGGGCGCCGATGGCGGAGATCGTGGCGCTAAGCGACAACAGCAGCACGGCCAAGGTCGACGCCGGGGCGGTCGGGATAACCGGAATCGTGGTGGACCACCGAGAAGAAAGGAAGGAGGCGGTGGTAGTGGAGGAGGAGCGAAGCCGGCAACTCTGTTGAATGACCCGGCCGAGCGTGCAAAGGCTGAAGCGAGGGCTAAGCGGTTCGGAGGTGGAGCTTAGGAAGGTAATACTTCCCGATTGAATAGCGTCTTGGAGGACACGGCCGAACAGATCAAGGCCGAGAAGCGATTGCGGCGGTTTAATTCAAGCGCATGAGATCTCATTTTTGTCATTCATGCGACTTGGTGTAGGATTTAAGGGAAAACGAAAAATCTCGCGAAAGTGACTTTCGTGGTCAAGGGCGCCATGGGCGCTGTACATTATAATCAGCAGTCAACTGTTTTCTTCTTGAGTTCCGGTCACCAACGGTGTTTGAGGCGTCTCTTTTTACCAAGAAAAACTGATCTTGATTACGTCCTACTGTCTTTCTCTTTTCTATATGCCTGCCTCAAATGCGTCTAGTTTGGGGGGTTAATCGGTAAAGAAAAGGGGGGAACTACTTAGATATAAGGGCGGAAGAGAAATAATGCAATGTTGTAAGATACTAACCTATCATGACGAATTAAAAAGGGGGACCACACAGGTCACGATATACGCACAAATATCTGAGTATTTACATATTTTCCTCCACCTACCTAATCTTACCTAGATGTCGCCCTCAAACCCTTTTCAAAACCAGCTGCTACGGTATTTATGGAACATAGGTACGTATACGTATAACAAATCCGCCGGGAAAAGTAGTAACCAATAAAATGAAAAATACATCAACTCCATACGTTCCAGCACTTCAATCCGTTAAAGACGGATCGTAGAAGGGGCAAAGCGTACACCACACACCGCACCGCACCACAACCAGAAACCAGAAACCAGAAACCAGAAACCAGAAATCAGAAACCAGAAACCAGAACCAGGGACCCGCAGAAAAAGAAGCGCTTTTCTATCGCGGCCTCGCTTTGGCAAGCAAGATTCGAATCCGTCCGGACAAAGGAGTCAAAAAAGCATCCTACTCGTACTCGAGGATGAGAGGGAGAGGGGCGAAGTTACTAACCTTGATAGACCTGATGAATGAATGGGTATGGGTCATGATGGTGGCTGACGATTGGATGGGTCTATTAATAAGGGGGGGGGGGGGGGCTAGTTTACTTACAATTATAGAATGTCGGGGTCGAGGGCGATGGTTGTGGTAGTGGTGGCGGCGGCGACTTTTTGGCAGGTTGTATCTAGATGCCACCTACTTTGTCTTTTGTCTAGTCGTGAGGGAAACTTGTGTTGATTGATGTAGATAATCGTTCCTAATAGACCGAAAAAGAGTTTATTTTATTTTTCTATATGTTTATTTCTTGTGGTTTCTGTCTTGGTACCTCTCCTGTTCTTCCCCTGTGCAAGTTTATAGCAAACGGTAACTACCTACCTACCTATCTAGATTGTATACCTAGAACAACGTGTATATATAATATATATATACATACGGTATTGACCGGCGAAGAGGAAGAGTTGAGGACAGCCCGACTATTTATCTACCTACCTACCTACCTATATGCAAAAAAGAAAAGAAAAAAAGCGGCCTGGGCAGGAGAGTGAAGCCGTGAATCCCAGACAAAGCAAGGCAGACCAGTGCGTATGAGAGAGTAATGGGGGGCTATACGGAAAGAAGCGTGGCCTTCTGAGTCGAGGAAACCTACCTACCTGGCTTTCCTTCTTCTTCTTCTTCTTCTTCTTCTTCTGCTCTTCCTCTCCCGCCGACATCTACCTACTACCTACCCACATTTCCTTCCGGGCAAAGACAAGTTGCTGGAGGGGTTAGTTATAATTTTATTACCACCAGAGATAACAAATACTCCTAATAACTTATAGGTACTCCAGTTAAAGAGAAAACGGCAAAGAAAAAAAACCCCCCCCCACCAAAAGTCAAACCAACAGGCATTAACCTAAAAGAAACAGATATAAACGTCCGATCCGTATATAATACTTCTTGAACGAAACAAGTAGTCAAAAAATCATATGCTCGACCAGGTCAATCAAAGATGACAAAACTTCCATCACCTGCTCTGCCTGATCCCTGCAGCCCATCCCCCGTCGTGGGGTAGGTATTCAGGGGTCTCCTTGACGTACTAACTAGGGCAGGCAGGGTCTGGAGGCGGAAGCCAGAGGGCCATCTACTTCAGATGTGGTTTCACATCCTTGACTAAAGTAAGTAGCTACAGCCAATTACAATTCCATTGCACGTAAATAGGCGGTCTAGACTAATCTCTGCCCGATACTGAAACAAATCTCGCCATACTCGCTATCGAACGCCGTATCTGACTTATACAGTCCCTTCTCCACATTAACATCTACCCAGCCCTACCTTGTCACGCTTGTCACCTTCCGGGTGGCATTAAACAACATGTACATATGATGTATCCCACCTCAAAGACGTCCTACAATCTAGGAAAATATACCGAAGGTCGGCAACCTAAGCAGGTGACGAATGAATTCATATCCAGGCGTAAATCTGATCTTGGATTCAAATTTCATATGTAAACGACGCACATCAGGTAATGAACCTGATAGAAATAGACTTTTAGGCAAGGAGATTCTTTTTACCCGACATTAAATATGGAAGGTATCGATAATTCGATTGAGACGATTAATGAACAAGCCGCTGGCCTGTCAATGCCTATCTTCACCTCTACTACCCCAATACCTGACGTGCATCTGACCCATCTCGCCGCCAACCAAAACGGCCGGAACAACCACAGTAGTAAGCAACTCTCTTTGTCTCCCTACTTTCTCTAGTTTGCTCCACCTCATAACTGTCGACCTCATGGCACACCGTAATAGAAGCACCTCGAGATGCCAGTTATGAGCTGGCTGACACATTCTACCTTTCCCTTGTAATTTTCCACCACTTTGAAGAGCAAATCCAGATGATACCATGTGCTCCGTCGCTCCGAAACCCAAGGCACTACAAGCAAATCTCATCTGCCCCTCCGCCAACCGAGGCAATCTAGAGGGCATAGGGGTTGAGCGAACGGATGGTCAGGCAACTAAAGTCGATTTGGTCAGCACTTCCTCATATCTAATGAAAACGAGTTTGGACTCAGCGCGGCATATACTTACGGTGGGCTCTTGCTCAGGTCCGTCTTGAGAATGATGGGTACACGCGTCATTTCTGTCACGTCTTGGATGTATTCTCCCCCCTCTTCTCTCAGCGCGAACAGCTTGAGGTACTTCTCCTTGTTCGACATGCGCGTCTCGACAGCTTCCGTCATGGGCACTCGAGGATCTGACCGGGTGCGATGCAACACACCAGCGGCGTTCGACGAGGATCGGACAGGGGAGCCTGGTACGCTTTGCGTAGGACGCTCTGCCAACGACGCGCCCGCCATGGCTTCCGTCACGTCCGACACATTGTCTTCCTCGTCATCGAAGAGAGCGTCGACATCGTCAGTCGACATGGTGCCCGTGTCTGTCTGTTTTCGAGCTGCTTCCTCGCGCTCTTTCTTCACGCGCTCGGCCTCTTCGGCCTGTCTCGCAGCAGCCATCGCGTTCGAGACTCGCTGCGAGGCTGCCGCCTTGGGTCGTTCATCTTCGGGCACGTATGCCGAACTAGGCACGCCCTTCTCCCAGTACAGCTCCAGTACTCTCTTCTCCTTCCTGAACTCGGCCTTCTTCAGCGGCAGCTGATCACAGTGTACTCGCTTTTCAAAGCCCCACTCGGGGATCAGGACGTCAAAGGCAGACTCGTACACGCAAAGGACAATGCCCTCGCTGATCAAATCACCATTGGTCTCTTGTCGCTTCTTATCCATAACACGGCACGACTCGATGTGGATGCTCTGTTCCTGCGCATTCTGGGCGGATTCCTTCTTGATGTTACAGCTATCGACTGTCTTGATGAGATTCTCAATGTCTTCCGTGTATTCGATCGCGCCCTCGGACAGGATGGCCTCCAATTGACGATGGACAATAATGTCCGCATAGCGTCTAGTCGGGCTCGTAAAGTGAGTGAACAGGGGCAGATTCAATGCATAGTGAGGCCATAGCTGCTTGTTGGTCTTGCCAGCAATGTAGTACTTCGCGTGCTGCATGCTCTTGATGAGCAGTGTCTCCATGCCTTTACGTATATCGTTGTCTTCAACTTTGAAAAGGCTGTTCTGAAGGGTGCCACTGCTAGTAGTGTCCATGTCGTACCCTAGGGCGCTCATGCGGTCGACAAAGGTTTGCAAGCGGCGAGGGTTCGGCTGTCCTTGACGACGTAGCAGTGCCTTCTCAGGAAGCCCGGCAACAAGTTTCTGGGCCACATAAGCATTGACCTTGTGCAAGAGCTCTTCCACAAGCTCGATTCCAGGCGTCGTATCGAATAAGTTGCGCTGGATCTGGATATTTTCATCGTCCAGCTGGTGTAGCAAGCGCAGTGGCGATGTCAGCTCGCCATCCGAGCCGAGACGCGCCTCTTTGAATTTCTGTGCAATAGCCTAAAAGACCGGTCAGCAACGGTGAGAATCATGAGATTGGAGTAACATACATTAAGTATTTGAATATTCTTGATATCGGCACTCGTGTGTCCGGAATTGGCCCCACTGACCAAAACCTCGTCGTCTTTGAGTGACAGGGCCTCGTCGATATCTTTGAGCGACAGCGTGGCGGTGCTCTTGACAATACTCTTGCCAACCCAAGCGTCCCCTTCGGCAACAGCCCCTGTGTGGGAGTGGACATTGAAAACGACGCTCAAAGTGAGTCTGTCTTGCCCGGGAGTGAGTACGCAAAGCTCGGATGAGATCTTTGGTGGGAGCAGAGCGCAGGTGCGGTCCACCAAGTGAACAGCAGTTCCGCGCTTTTTAGCCTCGCGATCCACTAGCGAGTTGGGCTTGACAAAATGCGTCACATCGGGTACGTGAATACCAATCTCAATCTTGCCATCCGACTCGGCTTTGATGTGAACAGCAACACCCAACTCACCCGTGCCGGCTAAGTCTAGGGTGAAAACTTTCTCGTTGCGGAAATCTCGGCGAGCACCAAGGACAGCCTCATCCTCTTTGGCAATAGACCAGTCTTGGAGTCCGACACTTCGCAAAACGGCTTCAGAAAACTCGTCAGAGGCGAAGTTGTTGTCGCGAAGCAGAGCGTCCGTCTCAACTGCCGGATCACCCATCCTGCCAAGCTGTTCGACCAGCGTGCCAAAGGGATGCAGAGATGTAATAGGCCAGCGTTTGATGCATGCCACAAAGATTCGGTCGGCATACTCATGATGCTTCTCTACGAAATCCCGTGGCGCCTGCTCCGTAGGAATTGCAATGAGGGGAACACGCTTGTCAGTAGGTTTAAACCAGACAATCTTGGGCTTATCTTGCTGTCGATGCTCATGAGAGCGACCGCCATCCCTAGCGGCCCGTTCTGCTTCTTGCTTCTCCTTGGTCGCTTGGCTACTGGGCCGTAGGAGCCCAAGGGTGCCGGAAAACATTTGACCGGCAACCCGTTCAATGACTGCGACAACGTGTCCAGCATAGAGTGGTTTCGACTCGTCGTTAATTTCTTCTTCTTCGACGAGCAGCAAGCTCTGACCCTCCACTTCCACATCGTCATTTTTCTTCTGGGTAGGTCTCTGACGAAGACTGCCTCTTCTTCGAATACCTCCCTCGGCTGCGCCATCGTCGCCATCATTATTACGCGTCGATCCATTACCACCAGTTGAGCCTGATCTAGTATCGGTAACATCCTTTCTTTTCTTTTTTTCTTCTTTCTCACGTTTTTGCCCCCAGACCTCGTCGACATCAAGAAGTTCCACGGCAACTAGATCACCTTCTAAAGCACGATTACGATCCTTGCTTCCGCAAATGAAAATATCGGCATCAAGAAGGCCATCAGAAGTAGCCACGTAGGCATCACTCCGGTTCTTTTTGTTTACACGGAGAATACCGGAAACAAGCTGTCCATCGCCAAGCAATGCAGGTAGATGGGCTTGAGGTAAATAAGGAGTGAAGAGGGTCTTTCTCTGCTGTTGCTGCTGGGACTGTTGGCCACCGAGTTGAGGAGCATGCTGGCTAGCTTGGAGGCCAACCATGTGCTGTCCATTCATCTGCGGAGCCTGGAGGGCCTGGAACTGGTTCAGGTGCATGGGATTGAGCTGTTGTGCTGAATACATTGGCATCATAGGAATCTGCCCTGGGATTTGCAGGAGCTGTTGGTTGGGGTACTGGAAAGTTCCCATCGAAGAGATAGACTGGTTCATTGAACCGCGGGAACGGTGGCCCGGCTGGAAGCCCTGCTGTCCTTGGCCGGACTGGTCCTGGTTCTGATTCTGACTCTGCTGGTTACGCCAGTTGCCCTCGAAGTTACGAGAAGACGTCCGAGCATGACCAGTCCCGCCGTTTCCACGGCGGGTGAAGTCGCTATCGGAGGGCGCACCACTGCGAGCGCCTCCACGACCATGCACGGCCATGCTCTGACTGCGACCGTGTCCACCACGGCCACCACGGGTAGATGACCCCTGTGCAATAGGGGTATCAGCAGCGCTATTTTTAGGCTCCTCGGTAGACGAGACGCCCTCAGCGCCAGGACCCGGAAACTGGAAGCCCGAGGTGGTTCGTTTTTGCTGTGCAATTTCGGCGGCCTTTTTAGCATCAGCCAAGGCTAAGGAATGCCTCCGCTGATGGCCGCCTCCACTACTACCACCACGACCGCGGCTTGGCGCATTGCCCCGATCCTGAGGCTGCGCGTTTTCAAACTGGCCAAAGCCGGAGCCGGATGCTCCGGATGACGGCGCCGGTGGGGGTCCCATGTTCATGTTAGGAAGCGCGGACTGGTTTCGGCGGTGCGATGATATAGGTTGGTTCGGCGCTCCCATCTGGAGGGGTTGTTGTTGTTGTGGAAACTGATAAGCTTGTTGCGGCGGAAGACTGCCGATATTGGCTTGTAAAGGATTGAACTGGCCACCGGCGCCCAGCTGCCCGGGGTTGAGCATCCCCATATTCATGTACTGCTGCTGAGTAGCTTGGATTTGTTGCTGCTGCTGCTGTAGCAGCTCGATCTGCTGTTGAATAGCCATTTGTCCCACTGAGAAGTCAAGGATTGTTAGCCACGGTATCGGGATAAGGGGTTGATGAACATCATCAGACGGAAGGAAACCATATAGGCAACGACGGAAAAGAGATGCAAGTTCACTTACTCCCAGGGTTCTGGAACATACTCATCAAGGGTGTCAGTTCCGAGGGACTTCGCCGATGGGCGATGTGAAGGCGACGGCCAGTAGGGCCAGAAACGCCTCCAGTTGGGGGAGGCTGCTGTTGCTGGTCCATTGCGGATGATTACACGTCAAAGGTGCGACAATCTCGAGCTCGAGGGGTTTCTGTGGCGATATCCTAAAGAAGTGGAAAGGCAAAGGTTACTGCGGGCGTGTAGACCACACACAAGTGGAAATAAGTGGACTGCTGTCGGGAGCTCTTGTGATGATGCGTCGATACGTCGTTGCACAAGTGGGCAGTACTACCAAAACCAAATTGATGGACTGCAAAAGCAGGGTGATTGCTTGCCAAAGTGATGTAGACACACACTGCTTTGCGCGACTAGACCGAGAGATGGCTGTAGTTCCTAAATGAGAGGATGAAATAGTCGAAACTGGGACGATGATCGTCTCGTTGGAGGAAAGTGATGCTAAGATTCCCAAGGGAAGGAGTGTAGAAGCAAGACCCCAAGAGAGTGGTGATGGGTGATGGAGTGTGGGATGAAATAGATAAAATAGAATCGGGAGTTGGGAATTTTGGGAAAAGAGAGGGAAGTTTCGATGGATGATAAGGTTGGGGTGGATTGAGATGATGAAGGTTTGGAGGTGCTTTGGAGGTTTTGGGTAGGTACATGTCAGTCTGTTCTCTGTTTCTCTCCGCACAACCTTGAGACTGTCCGCAACGAGCCAACGAATTGCTTGGCTGTCAGTGAGGTCAGGGGACCCACATCACACTAATAGGGGGAAGAGGGGCCGCTCATGCTACGTACTCGTACCTACTTGGATATATGATATTCAGCACAATAAGAGCTTTTGATAGAGAACAAGTATCTGTCTAACCAGTATTGCGCGCTGCATTGCTTGTCAGCGCCCTTCCAGGATGCCATCTCTTCCCAAGCTTCGTAACCAATGACTTGACCGGGTAGGCTTTGCTCTACTTTTAGTTCCACGAAACCAAACGCAACTGGAGGACTCGAGACGCAACTGCTGGGAAATGTGGGTCTCATGGGGAAAAACGGGGGCGACGTAAGGGGTCGGCCTGGTCGGTTGGCCAGAATCCCAAAATCCCACCACCCATGTCAGGATACAATCCCACCAGGTGTTAAATGTGTATTTAAAGTACGGCGAAGTAAATATAGCATCAAGACTAGGTTATGGGGTGTGGCCTAGGTTATACTTACATCACATCAGTACGGTAGTATGATAGATACCGCACACCTACAATATCGTAGACTACACGTACATAAAGTACCTACTTACATAGGAGACAAGCCTCTGCTGCTCTGCATCTAGCAACGTACTTGTCGATGTACCGGCCGGAGGGCCAATGCCGCTTCATATGTAGGTATGTTACTAGGCATATACATAACATCCATAGAAAGGTCCTTGGTTCATTCCCATTATATCGCCAATCATAACGGCAGGCTGTTCCAGGGGTTCGTGGTACCTAGCTGACAAGTGGTACGTCTGAAACAAAAGCCCGCCCACTTATTTACCTCAACAGCACACGGACTAAAACATACCTCTTATACTCAATTCGCCTCCAAAATCACGCGCGGCAGGGCACGTCTTATAATATATTATTGATGCATTATTTACTTATAATTATATTCATACATATGTACAAGTAGAGATTTGGAGTCGCTAGCATGGACTTGGAGTACTAATAGGGGTTGAATGCGTCGTGCAACGTCAAGGTCCGTTCTATCACGTACTCGTAGACCTTGGTAACAACTCGTTTCAGAAGGAGAATCAATATTCTGGCGATATAACAGTCAAAAGGTTCGAATGCTTAAAACCCCCCGGGGTTACCAAACCAGTAAAAGTACAAGTCAATAGAGAACACATATTTTGCCATGTGCTTGGCTGGCTACTTTCATTTCTTTGTTAGGGATTACCGGAAACCGGATGCGGAAGATGAAACATATGAGACCTACCTATCTAGTCTACAACTTTCGTCATAATTTGATAGGACGGCGGAAGCAACCGGGGTCAAAGGTAAGATATTCGACTGCAGATGCTAGGTATGCTCTATCTCCAAATATGGCCAGTTTCCCGCACTGCATCCTAGACGTACGTCAACGCGTGCTACATTATACATATAATAAGCAAGCACTCATCCTCGTGTAACCTCTGATCATCAAAATTCCAATCTCTTACTTGGATTAGAAATCTTATCAGGACTGAAATCTTACGTAACCACACATCCACGAATCCTAACATCATACAAGGTTTTACAAAATTTTCCTTTCTTTCAAAGGGTTCTTGAGTGCCTTTTGTTTGGGGTAATAGTAATGCCCACCAGGCGGTGCTAAACGTACGGCTCCCGTATGGAATTGCTTTGCTCGAGAACTAATAGATAAGCTAGTCGGGAACTCCCAGCACAGAGTTCCTAGCACAACCAGCAGCTTCCTGAGTCAGATCTTATACCCCCTGTGGAAGCTAAACCAATAGACCCTTGACGGCGGCCATCGACGGTGGAATGACGTAAAATTGGAGCTGAGAAGTTAGGGATGAAAGATATTGTCAATGGTCCAGCTCTTGAGCTTTATATAGAATTACAATTCTTCGCCCAGACGGCAAGACGTCCAAGCTCTAACCGGGTGGCTAAGCAAGCGTGCAACCTAACAACTCCGGGTTATGACTTCCTCAACTATGATAACCTATCAGCATGACTCAGTTACCTACGGAGTGAATTGTTGCCCTCGGGGTACCATGCCAAAGCTTTCAGTGCACTGTCTACACACGTCTCACATGGACTGCGGCTCTACGAGTAGCATAACTGCTTCCCAATGGACGTCGGATGAGACGGCCAAAATGTCGACGCCTGCCTCTCTGAATATATCAATATCAACCCAATTCTCAGAGGCCGGAGTCTGATTGCCGGTTCCGTTCCTGTTTATGATGGTCATTTCGAAAGGTGACCGCTAAGCTATACGTCGGGGTGCCAAGTACTTTGTGATAGCCCCATCAGTCCCGGGACATATGTGGCCTGTAGAGAATTGCTTCCTCTTTGGGCTGGATAGGCGTAGTCTGAATTGTCGGGTCGACACCCATGTTAACCCGTCAGGTCGGGTACACCGGTACAGACCGGGATGTCTCTTCGGTGGTGACACTCATGTTTAGACTAGGCCCGAGAATTAATATGCATCCACTAATCCTTCTTTGTGCAGTGTCTCGGGTTGATGTGTATATCAACAACCCGGCTTTCAGTGGTCCAGCCCCGCGTCCTATAGATCTCCCAACCCAGGAAGTTTCGCCGAAATAGCCAAGCTTGTTGGGCGCGTCATGGATGTCATCCATCTTCTTGTGTCGAGCACAGATAGCTGCTTGTGGACGGGTATAGCCCGAACCTAGCAAGATCACCAGACGAAGAGCAAATCCTCGATGTTTCTAAAGCAGGCCGGTATCAAGTGGTGCAGGTGGGAACCGGTGCCTCTCTCATATTGTTTCGGCACCTTGCGTGATGTTGTTTGCAGCATTCCCTTCGCCCATAAATATATTCTGTTCAGGCGCGTGGTCAGCTTTGTTCACCATGGAATCAAGAGACCATGAGATGATAGGATGAAAGCGAGTAGTAAGGAGCCAAGCAACAGTCGTAGTTCCCCCTCACATTCAGACTGGAAGACGTCGAGGTAGAGTGGGCTGACAGCTTACGGATGTTTCCACGATATGGCAAATAACCTAAAATACATATTAAGCGCTACACATAAAAACAATAGAAGACTACTAACCTTGCGATGTCAGTAAGGAGGGAATTCCGCCAAGTGAACCATTCAGACGAGTTCTCGGGGGCATCATGGCTTATAACGAAGTCCAAATGACTAATACCAGGGGTGTGAGCCATAACGTATACATATAGGCTCCTTTCCGTTGGTATCTTTCTCTTCGCCAAACTACCCATGAAGTAGACCTCTGGTGTTAAAGACCCATAGATCTCTTGGGCGAGGCTTACAGTCTCTAAATCCAGAGCAAGCGGTTTCAGGCGAAACTGGACCACAAACTCTTGGTTCCGACCCGCGTACACGATGTAGCTACACACACTTTGCTGAAGCATCACATACCAACCGTGTCGCTAACGTCTTTCCCAGGAAATGGTCAATCTCTAAGTCTCCAGAGTATTCTTGATTGTTAGAGGCCAAGGTGTTAGATGCCATGTAGCGCGGTTGTATTAAGGGTAGGCCAAAGGCACGTGATAGGCATGTAAAATTCCCATAGTAGCTGTAATGAGATTTCTTGGGATAATCTCTGGAACAATAGGAACACCGAGAGAACACATGAATGCTCTGCTATTCTGCCTGATTATTATTCGAATAGGAGTGATGCAAGCATACCTAAGAGTACAGGGTAACAGGGGTAGACCCTTGGTTAGGGGATGCACCAAATAGGTAGCTTGTACCTGATAAGATAAACTCTTGTTTTGTCAATATCCCCGCTAGCTATCTCAGTCTCTAAACGGATATATGAGGTCCTGACATACGAGTAAATGTGTAGAGGTACAGGCTACCTAGGTAGTTCCATGTAATCCATTGAGCAGTAGAACATGTCCCATTGTCTTTGGCGTGATAGAACCAACAATCACAGACTTACAGCTCGCAAGTACAGGTCAGAGGAGAGCTAGGGACTCATACTGTCATACACGTACCTACACATACATACCTTATCTACAGGTACATTTTATCATTCTTGTTTTGCGCAACCTTGTCTGCTGGTCTGGTGGGTACTTGGCTCACTTCTGTTAATCCGCCTCCGTCTGTTTGTTAACACAGAACAACAAACTTCAACATTGCTTTTGATAGATCTTTGACCAAAACTGCCGCAGTTATTTGCTGCAAAAGTATCACTTAGACCAGCCGCATTTCCCCCCTTTACCCTTTGGCTCCTACTATGCACCTTTTATAGCCTTGCCCACTTCAGCGCTATGACTGGTTCGTCGCCAGCCTCGCGTCGATCCCGACAATGGAGTAGTCCGTCACGCGGTCGCTTGTCCGATTTCCTTTCCGAACCTAGACATACTGAGTTGAGCCACCAAGATGCCCTTGCTGCTGCGCAAATTGAGCATGAACGTGTCCGGCTTGCTGCTATCCGAGTGTATAAGGACCATGAACTGAAGGAGGAGCATCGTCGATTACTAGAAAAAGAACAAATAATCCGGCAGCAGCAGCGGAAAGAAGAGGAACGAATCCGCAATGAGGAAAGATTACGGGCCGAGGAAGAACGGCTAAGAGCCTTGAAAGCGAAGACCGTCCCAAAGCTGCCTCCGCAACCACCTCCAGAAGCACCTGCTGCACCGATAACAGCGACAACGACGGCTCCCGCCTCAACTTCAGCTGCCCAATTAAACGGTGTCCAGCCCTTTCCAACAGATAAGGAACCGATAACGCCTGCGTCAAACGTCTCTCAACCAGATTCAACAAAAGCCCCGAGCTTGGAGACAAACGGCGTCAAGGTCGCCAAACCAGCTTCTAACCAGTCGCCCGATTCGACCAAACCCTCGCCATTTTCTGTTCCATCAGCTGCAGCCATCCAGGCAAAGGCCACTGCCTTGATTCAACAGAATGCTCGCGCGCAGAATCAGACCAGCGCCTCAAAACCGCCCGATGATGGCTACATCGTGATACATCAGAACTTAAAGAAGTTGAGAGCTTACATGGCTGAGCAAGCCAAGTCCTCGCCTGCGCTGAAGACCCGTATGGGGGACATGAGACGAGAGATGAGGAAGAGCTTGGGTCAATTTGTTATGGAAAAGGGAGGAAACAAACAACAGGTAGCTTCTACGTTCCTCCTTATGCACTGCTTGGACTAATGTACCTCCAAGATTGCCGCGATACAAAGACTGTTTCAAGAGTCCCTCAGCGGGAGTGTCCCGAGTGCACCGGTCGATCCCTCTCAATTTATCCTTGACCGACAACGGGCACCGGTGGAGGGAGCTCTGCACAACGAAGCCCAACTCCCCTCGCTCTTCATCTACCTACTAAACATATTCTCCAAATCGATCATCAACCAGTTCATCAACGAGTGTGCTATGCAGCCGAGAGCCGCCGATCCCCTGGGTGTCATCGCTGCTCAGACCTTTTCCAATAAAAGCCATCTATGGCGGGGAGAGAGCTTGATCGATATTTTGATGGCTAAATTTCGGGTAGTTTGCCCGGTTCTCTTTGGCTACCGAGGTAGTGAGAAGACTGAGCAAGGCCGCTTACGGATCGGCTGGAGAAAAGACGGCGGCGCATGGACCGCTGAAAACCATCATATCGACAGGATGAAAGGTCTTGGTGCAGGGTATGCAGCCATTGCCCTGCGGGACTTTTCTAGATCCAGCAACAAAAACCCGTGGCCACCTTCCAAGTACTGGACCAGCATGGCCAGGATTGTCAACACCCCGCCTGCCGAGATGTCCAATACGCAGTGTATAGTTCTCCGATCTATGATTGAGACCTACGAGGAGCGCTTCTTCCTCTTCTACGGGACTGCTGCCATTGCTGCTCTCCGCAAGGCGCTGATCGACTTCCCCCGGAGTGCCCCCGTTAAGACCTCGGGCACGTCTGGGCTAGAAGTTCTTGCGCAAATGCTCAAGCGCGATATTGGGCTGGAACTGTAAAAGTTTCCATTGTAACGAAATAGAAGATGTCTGCTTATGGATATGATATAACGTAGTGGCCCAGGGAACTATCTTGGTTCAGGGTCACTAAACTGGCGTTTGGTCGCGGATCAATAAATAGGTGGTACAGGTATCACATCCATTGTTCGGGATTTCAAGGGCATGTACAGTTGCAATAACATGACGACATTGGGGAACCTTTTCCCAACAAGATAACAGATGAGGAAAGCCAGGGCATAAATCCTCGTAAACAAAATAGATGAACCGGGCCCCCACGCTGCCGCCTGCTCCGAGCTTTTGCGGTGACCAAGCGATCAATCACCCTTCCGTATTTATAAAATGAGTAGTAGCACCAGTAGTATAATCAAAACAGTGATCAGGACGGCAATACAACAGCTGCTATAACGGTCTTCACTTTTTCGCATCACATACCCCAGCTTTTGCATGCCCGTCTGTAGTCTTCCCCCGACGCGGTCCGCCAGGGTGTCCACGTGCTCCAGCATTTCGTGTTGTTCTTCGAGTTCGCGGCCCATATCGTCCGCCTGTCGCCGCAAGTTGCCCACCGTAGCAAACACCCCATCTAGCTCCTGATCCTGCTCCCGCATCATCTGCAACTGCTGTTGGTGCTCGAACTCGGCATAATTATCGTCACCCTGCGCGGAGCCACCCTCGTCGAAAGCAAAGGCGCTCGGGGGTGGTAGATCATCGTTAGCGGCAGCTCTGGCAGCAGCTGCCGCTCTCGAAGGCCCGGCTAGAGCAGCATTCTGGCGTCCTAGCTCTTCTCGCATATCCTCCACCTCGCCGCCGATCTCGTCGACCAGTTTCTTCCGCCGGGAGACCTCGTGCGACGAGAGCCCATAGTGTGACGGGTCTGACTCGACGGCGCGAACGGATTCGATTAGGTCGGCGAGGTCTTCGGCTAGAGATGCGAGAGCAGTCTCGAGATCTGCTCGTGCTGAGGCTACTTCGGGGGACTGGGCGGGCGTGCTGCTTAAGCTGCGGATGCGGAGGTATGATGCGAAGAGCGGCCGGGTGGTTTGCATCTGGGCGAGGACATCTCTGTGGATTTGATAGGTCAGCAGGAGACGGACGGACGGACGAGACGAACGATGAATCGAAGTGTGCCCAGGTAATAAGGGTGGTGCGACGTCTTACTGCTGGACCTGGAGGAACGGGTCGTCCTCGTTCGTTGAGGACATCATCCTGCCGAATTGGATGTGGTCGCGTTCATCTAACGGCTACATTTGTGATTTGCCATGCATTGCCTGATATACTACTTCCAGATACAGAGCGTTTTCTGGTTGGGGCCAATATCTGTTCGAGATTGTCCTTTACCTTAGCACCAAATGACGTGTGGCTTGGGTTGCAAAGAGCCTGTACCTTCACTCTGCAATAGCTAAGTGCCTGCTCAGGTTACCCTGTAACTCTAGGTTAGCAATATGAGGTTCGGAGGGCACTCGGCAGCCGCCGGCAGCTGTGTGGATTTTCACTGTTCCCGTTCCTCCACCAGCTGATCGACTCATTCTTCAGAGTTCAAGTAGGTAGGTAGGTACCCCAACAGGTTACATACATACAGGTTTGATTACAGGAGAGAAAAAAACTTATACTGCGCTTTTTTCTCTCTCGTAAATTTACGAGACACGGGATGGATTCGTGGTAGCGAAGTGATTTCTCATACCATCAAATCTTGCTTGATAAGTTGAAGGGAACGATGGCACCGGCTCAACCCTTACCCTACCCCAATTGCTGGGCTAGCCCAGATGATTATGTGGAAAATCTGTTGAAATTTGCGACCACTTCAGACACGTTTCGCATATTATGCGGTGGTGTACACGTTTTAGACTTTTTTACGACTGAACCGGGGCTCTTCAGTGCCGTTGTTCCGGAGGAGTGGCAACCATGGCTTCTACAGTGTGATCCCATGAGGTTGCTGGACGTCCTCATGAGAGAAGATATCAGCGCACTCCCTGATCCCCAGCCGCCTCAAAGTCTGTTGAATTATATTAAAGACATAAGGAGATTCTCGCTTTCGCGAGACTTCTCGTCGAGAGAAGAAGCTCTGCCCAAGCTGACATGGCAAAGGTCTGTGGGGATGAAACCGAAGAAGATACATGAAGTGAGGAATTTTGCTAGTTATGTCGACGAACTGGCTGGTCATATCAAATCGGAATACGAAAACGACATCACACACTTTGTCGACTTTGGCAGCGGCCAGAACTATCTCGGAAGAGCTTTAGCGAGTGCCCCATATAACAAGCAAATAGTCGCTGTCGAAGGGAGGAAGCACAACATCGACGGTGCCAAAGGGCTTGACATCATCGCGCGTGTCGCAGAAAAGCCCAAGATTATGAGAAACAAGAAGCTTTGGATGCAGCAGCTGGACAGCATGAGGCCCGAAGACCAACGAGACGAACGGGCATTGAAAAGAGCGGCGAACCCCATAAAGGTTTCCGAGGACTACGTGGCCGATCTAAGACCTCTGAAGGAGTTCGAGGCTATCTATACCCCAGAAGAGGGAAAGGGCTTCATCCGCTACGTCGAGGGGCGTTTAGAGTCTGGTGACCTCACAGATGTTGTCGGCCAATTGAAAGACACGTCCTCAAGCCCGGTTTCACCGCAGCCGGATCTGAGACTGATGGCGATATCGATACATTCGTGTGGAAACCTATCGCACCACGGAATTCGGTCTCTGATACTGAACCCGGACGTTCAAGCTATTGCAATTGTGGGCTGTTGTTACAATCTTATGACGGAAAAGCTAGGTCCACCGACATATAAGCATCCTTATATGCGGCCCAGCCTGCAAGCTCTCAACGGTCGTGTTATCAGAGAGTCAAATAAGCATGATCCTCACGGGTTTCCTCTGAGCGACCGCCTGTGTACCTACGAAAATGATGGCATCCGTCTCAACATCACAGCCCGCATGATGGCGTGCCAAGCCCCATTCAATTGGACAGAGGTGGAAAGCGACGGCTTCTTCACTCGGCATTTCTTCCGTGCTGTTCTACAGAAGATGTTTCTTGACCGGGGTGTCATTACGAAAATCTACCACAACGGTGATGAAGCAGAGAAAGAAGAAGAAGACGGATGTGCTGCAAGTCCCTTCAACGTGAGCACAAACCCCGTGATCCTTGGTTCGCTCAGCAAGTCCTGTTACAAATCATTACATGCTTATGTCAGGGGGGCCATAACGAAGTTGACTACCTCTTCGGATCATCACGAGCAACGCGACATCATCAAAGAAAGAATGAGTAATATCACCGACGAGGAGATTGCCGAGTATGAGCGAGTGTACGGCCCTCGTAAGAGGGAGCTCAGCGCTATCTGGACGTTGATGGCTTTCAGCGCTATTGTTGTTGAGTCCTTAATAGTCACAGACAGGTGGCTCTTTCTACGTCAACACCCCAACCTAGTACAAGACTGCTGGGTTGAGACTGTGTTCGACTATCGTCAGAGTCCCAGAAACCTGGTCGTCGTGGGAATCAAGAAACGGAGACCTTGACCCAATTTTAGTTACGCGGCCTATGTCTGCCTGTGGCGCCATAGATGCTGATACTATATTTCAAACTTGATCTGCGCGTCGAATTAGCTCATCGATGTCGTCAGAGTCCGAGAATGGAAGTCTCGTATCTGTACTCGCCAGCTGTGTTCTGAAGCTCATATTTCCCCGAACATGATCGGTCACCTAATGCTCAATCTGGCCTGGCCGGGCTACTCGGAATAACGATGGCTAATCAGGGTCGACCTTGTAGCCATTTACTGTCTAGTGTTTCCCCGCAAAGAATGGTATGTGACTGGTCACTTGATCTTGTGCATGACCCTGCAGCGGGGTGCATGGCGCGATGTATAAATCATATCTCGAACCAAGCAATTGGTATTTCAATCTTCGACGATCCGGACAAGATTGCACCTTGGTAAGTAATCTTTCCGCCATTTTGGAACTAGTCGGCCATAAAGACCATGGCATCGGTATCAAGGGTGTTATAATTTCCGCTTGGCACATCATCGGTACTGGAAGTTGGATCGGGGCATCGTCAATTAGGATACGCCTATACTCCTAGTCAATGAGGTGCTTGTCAACAAGTTGGCGATATCATACAACTACGTGAGCTCTTGGATGACAGCACCTTGGATGATCTGTCATTTCCTTTGACGATGCCTCTAGGAATCCCTGCGAAATCCATCGCCCCCCCATCGTCTGTACCCCTAATCCCGGCTATTGTAGCGGGGAACCTTTATAGCAAGCGTGCATACTTATCAGGCGATAAATTACCCTTTGCCGAAATGGGGGATAAACTTTTGCAATACGGTAGCATGGCCGCTCGCCGAAGCCAAGTGGGCATAAGCGCCGGCGGGGTACTCGTCCAGGAATACTAAGTGGGGTAGAATACCTCTCGTGAACTGGCATTTGAAATCTCATGTATGCGTAGACAGCATACGCGTACGTGTTTAGCATACATGTAACTAAAACCGCCAGGTCATAGTAAGTATGTAGAGAACTATACTCTCGTCGTAGCCCCTTTTCGGCATTGATCCCTATCAGTATCATGTCCCATCGCCAACGTAAGTCGTGTATTCCGTCACACAAAGAGAGGACCATCGACGCCGAGGCACCGATGAAGCGGGCCCTGCATGTATAAGCGACCCTGGAAATCTCACGAGAGAGGCAGTTATATATGAATATGTTTGCCGGAGAAATTTACCCTGCATCGGCAGCTAGGGGGTTAGGTTAGGGAGGTAATGCTGCTGCTGGCGGAGGTGGCTTGGGATGAGTAACGGCGGGGCGGGGCTGACAACGCTGTTTTCTCACCTCCCTACCTGCACCAAGTTAGTCTAGACTAGGTTAGATATCTAGTCTAGGTCGCGAGCATCCAGAAGAATCTGGGAAACGCCAAGTTTTGCCTTTGAGCCCAGGATCGACGGAGTTTGCTCGATCCGCGTCACGTACATAAGGCATGTCTCTTATATTCCAGCACAACGATCCCTTGAGCTGTTGAGAAAAGAAAATGGCATGCCCAACAAGGCTTATCAAGATCCTGTTCATTAACAGAAATCATGTGTCTCTTTGCCTTCTCTCCTTGGCGAAACGACATTTTATTTCTAGATTACCCGTAGGTACTCTTCGCTGACATATCAGATTTGGAACCAACTGACCCCCACCGTGGGAAAAGTGTAATAACTCCATCGTTGTATATCTACTTACAGAAAACGTGATACTGCAAGAAAGGTCGAAAGTGAATTAGCTTCGAGTTTTATCATGTGAACCACGCAATTGGAATGCTGGGACGGTTCTGCGGCAAGCTGATGGGTAAAAATGCAATACGCTGAGGAAGGTATGATGTATTTTTCCCCAACCCCTTGTCGATATGCCGGACGCTCCATCCAACGGAATACCACTTTAGGTGTATATGCAGACGGCGTGCAGGGCGCTTCCTGTACGATATAGGCATGCGCACAGGAACAGGATGAATATGATGATAATAACGATGATGATGACGATGGCACATAATATTTCTCTTCCTTAAGCCTAAACTAGGAGGTAAGAGGGCCAAGGTATGTACGTACCTACATCCGTGTAGAAGGTAATGCTTGTTGCACCTACTCGTACGTGTAGGAAATGTCTATTCTACGAACCCAATCCGGTACCGACCTGCATCATTTAGACCACCACCGCAGCCGCCACGGTACTCAAAGTAGCACGCCAGACTGGATCATACTAGATAATAAGTCTATGCGCGCCCCTCACATTGACCGGTCACCTCTATTCTACAAGTCTCGTTCTTAGTCACTCGTGCCTCCTCTTACGTTGTGCGCCGACAACAGCTGCTCCGAAATCGTCCTAAATTTTGGTTTCAAGGGATCTACCCTGGGGCCTTCCGCACCCGCTTGGAACCCGCTTTCGAAGGAAAGCGCCAGGGACAAGCAACCACAACAAAACACATCTACAACGTACCGTACATGACATGGTTGTACAGTGTCGATCTATCTCTCTCAACTCCACCAATTTCCAATTTCAGTGGTACCAACAGGTACGAGTACCTACTTGAAAAGTTGCGTTATCTCGTCTCTCCGACCCGGCATAGGTACATTGGATACGAGTAGTTTCAAGACATTCTCTTTTATTGTTAGTCGCGGGGATTCGACTTCAAATTCGGGGATGGTGTCGGACCCCTCCTATCTACCTACATGATCTAATTCACCTATTTAGTAGGTAACCTACTAGATTCTACCTGTTGGCCCTAGCGTGGCCTGTCTATCCACCGATGCTATCCACCGATCCAATGTGCCAGAATGCCCCCAGCGCCGGAGTATATCTCGAGCGTCTCCCCTTGTTACCATGCAGCTTTTCCCTTTAGAATGCCCGTTTGTATTAATAGCGTTCGTGCCCACGTCCACGTCCGCTTGAAGCGCCCTTCATCATACTCCCGGAGGAAACTATAGAAATCAACGCTAATCATCATTCTCTGCTGTACAAGTTAGATATCGGCGATTGACTCATACTTTCTCTTTGTGCGTGACGAACTACCGCCCCGGTTTCGTCTCTTGGTCACCTATTAAAAGTGCGCCTCCGTATCCTGGACTTATCTTGACCATCGGCGCGACGAAATCCAGAGATTCGGGATTGTGTTCGCATCTTCCAAGGAACCGGCGCTTTGGATCTGCTGGTCTATCTTTTTACCTCCGCATTGCCAATTGGTCAATTCGCCGATCACCACCTACCACTTACACCGGGATCTCAGCAAGGGTAATCCCCCCGGCGCTTTTCAGGGGCCCCTCCGAAAATTCGGGGCATCCGTCACCACCGTTACCCGGTACTTGGCCTAGTGATGCGACTCCGGCCAATTCAGTATCGACATTTAAGATGATGAACGCACAAATATCGTTTCTGGTAAGCATACATTCTCATTTTTAAAATAAATAAAAACTCATTTTCGCCCCATATCATCCTCGGTACCTTGTATTCGTGTTGTTAACCGGGCGTCGGTTGGGTGGCTGGTGGTTAAGAATAGAATGCAACGCAGCCAGATGTCCTTTTTTCTATCGCGCGTAGATACGATACAATGCACAGATGCTTACACAAGCTTTTAGGATGGGACTTACAACCTGATCCACATACCATTAGATTTATACTCGACGTTCCTTCAACCTATAATACAGGTTCTTCTCCCTCAAGGGACTGGCGACCCTAGCCTGACCGTCGACGTCGAAGACCCTTCCGCTGGCCCCAGACATGCGTTTCTGAACATCAGCATAACGCCCGTCGAGTGCTCGGTGGTGTGTCACAGCGATTGGACCGAGTCGATATTTCAACCCTACCTCGACCGTCTACCACCAGATGTTTCGAAACGTATCACTATTCCCAATGAGAACTATCTAGTTCTCTCCGTCCTAAATCTAGGCATAGGTGCCGGTAGCCATATGATAGAACTTACATCGCCCCTTGCTCTGGCTGGCATCCCAATTCTCTTCATTACGACGTACTATTCGGATTTCATTTTAGTGCCGGAGAGGAAGAAGAATGCCGTCGTACAGGCCCTGCTAGCGCGAAACTTTGTGCGCGTAGAGGAGGATTCCGCTTATGTCTCGCCAACAGTCATGTCACACAGCCGTGGACACAGCCAGTCTAGCGACCCTCCTTCGACCCCGCCGCCGTCAAGCGTGGACGAGTTACAAAAGAGGACATTTGATCTCCTCAAAAAGAGACACGTGGTACCGTATATCTGTGACGGCCTTAGCATCGTACAGTGCTCGGGCCGGGATGTATCTGAGTTGATGGATGAGTACAACAGCACCCGCCGGCCGTCATCGGGCCGAACAGGGAATGGCCATAGAGCGAGCTGGCTCGACACCATGGATACGAAGCTGTACACTAGTCTAGTCGCAGCATTGGCAGGTCAGCCACGGTTTCTGTCCATCACACTAGCGACTGAGGATTCGCCCTCGCTATTGCTCGACAAGTCGCTGCTTCCCGTTTTCGGTGACACGGTTCGCGGTGATACGGAAGGCAACCTGGTGCCCATTTTCCTCGACCTGGCCAACCTCCCCCTCGAGGCAACCGGTATTGTCTCGGGCGTGGCTGGAAAGCTCGTCAGCGAGATGGGTATGGTTGAGCTAGGCGTCAGTGGAGAGTTATTATATCTCTCGACCGTCCGTGCTGGCGCCGTAATCCTGTCCAACGAGCAATCAATAAAGGCGCTCGAGGTTCTGAGACCCCTGCTAGGGACATGCAAAGTCTAAAATATCCCTGGGGGTTGCTACGCGCCTGTGATCCATAAATCGAGGCGGACATTGTTTGTTCCCTTCTTTTTGTTGTTTTGCTGTACTAAAATTGTCAAGCTGAAAAGTTACTCTTTGGTGCCAGAAGCATGGCTGATGAAAAAGAAATAATGCGGGGGGGAAGAGAGCAGGATAAGGCGACTATCAGAGAGAGCCCTGCATCATGAACGCTGAGACGACTCCACGACTACATGTCCTTATAACCGATTTATCTAGGCTACTCTTTGCAGTCAACAAGACCAGGCTGGATATATGGGACTCTTCAATTTTATTTTTGGGCATTTATGGAACAGGCACGGAGGCGAAGCGGGAAAAGTTACGCGTTAAAAGGCGATATCTTGACGACAAAATTTTGTATTTCTGACTTTCTGCCCTCTAGTCTGTTTGTCCCCCACTCATTTCGCATTGTTATCTGGCGCCCTTTGTGCTTCTTGTTTGTTTAAGAGCTGTAATCGAGGTCAAGGAGGACACTGACTGTATTGACATATGTATATCCAAGAAAATTGAAGTCTAAAAACGTGCGTAGTTAGACTAGCTATATAACCTCCCGAGCCAATCAACAACTTGCTGACCGCTTCTCTGCTTGGAGTCTTGCCAGCTTGGCTTTTCTGTGCTCGTACGTGTATACTTTTGTTACCTGCTCTCTTATATCTAGGTTGTGTTACTGTTTTGAGAGTAGGTGTTAATGTTGCATTACAGACATGTACATGCTGGCTGACTTGGGCATCTGAATACGTAGGATTTCATGTTTCTAGAATTAAGAAGAAAGAAAAGAAACTTTATATTTCTTCTTTGCAAAAGCTTTCTAAGGCGATGGCTGGGTAGCACCCATGTAACCCGAACGTCTGTTATGTGTGGCCTGAAAGGGCGAACTGCATTACATTGCATGAGGGTATGGTGTCAGATAACTCCCGGGGAAGTGCATTATATACCTAGATAGAAATGCATGGTGAGTGGCTGAAAGGGGGAAGGATGGTACGCGGGGTTGAGCCCAGGGTCTTCCTTTCAATGCTTTTGTTGGGAAAGGTGAAGTAAGTATGTAGGATAACCTTACAAGTTATGTGTATATGCCTTGTTCATGAGAGGGGAAGGGTTGTAAATGACATGCAGGACGTAGGGGTCGCATTGCATGCATTTAATATCTACATGCCTACATACTGCACAGATGCTACCTTGTATATGCATTATGGGGTAACGACGGTTGAGGTGTTCGAGGAAACAGCGGTAATTCAGATAATACTAACCTAGGTAGCTGACTGGGTTATGTGTTGTATCTAGTTGTAACTTGTCTGGTCACCTGGTGGACTAGAAAGGGGTGGGAGACGGGGGACGGGGGGTGTAACATACCCTGGTACTCTCGGGTAGGATCTCCGGCTCCCTCTAGGCAGCGGGCGGGAAATTGATAAGCTAGGCTGTAAATGGCTCGGCAGGTCAAAGTGGTTACGCAATTGTACATGGGGATTTGTTTGTCACATGAGCTCGTTGGCGGTGATACGGTATACCTACTCGTAGATCTACACGTACGTATACATTTGATTTTGCTGGCGATTGGTTTCAGCTCTTTTGACCTGTCCTTTCTTTTTAAAGAAGGGAGTGGTTGCAGGTAATAGCAGTGTTCTAGGTTAGGTGCATTAACAAGAGTTGCCCTTCCGTCCACGTGCATAACGTGTGTGGTTACCAACTTAACGACCAGGACGACATAACGACTCCAAATTTTGTTTTCATTTATTAGCTCCTGGGCTGGGTAATCCCCGTTTGCTCCCCGGACATTACCCCACAGACTGTCACGCCACATTGGGTTTGCTCGCAGGGTACAGGAACAGGAAATAAGGTTGCGTCGCGCCGAATTATTATGCGCATACCCTTCCTTGCCGCGGCAACTTCTTTAGTTGTGCGTGGTTTGTTATTCGATCTGGAAGCTCAAAAACCCCTCTTGGGCTCAGGTGTGGGCGATGTTGGTTCGCAGAGTCCTGTGACTTGCGCCGGTTGTGAGGTTTGTTTTTTTTCTCTTTCGAAAGGGGCCGTTTCTACCCGTTTAAATATATGTGCTAAATGCTAATCACGGTAATGTACTTAGGCCACTCTACTCCAACTAAAGCTCGTGGCCTCGACAGGCGATGACTTTTTCGTCACAGTGGCGACAGAGGCATGTAAAAGGCTAAAGGTAGGTGAAGCTATTCGCCCCCTTCTGCAGCGGGCCAGAACTAAAATGGAAAACTTAAGATCTCAGATGATGATGTCTGCGAGGGCTCTATCGCCCTTGAAGGGCCCATTGTAGCACATAGCCTGCGGGAACTGAACATCGGGTCCAAGACGTCAAGACTCATTTGTGTTGCTCTTTTTGGATTGTGTTCTTTCCCAGAGGTTGACGTGTATAATGTCACTTTTCCGTCACCGAAACCGGAAACGAAGAGGCCGGAACCGAGTGGGCGGAAACCACTGCGTGTCGTTCATTACTCGGATATCCACGTCGACCCGTGGTATACCGAAGGAGCGGACGCTAATTGCACGAAATTTATTTGTTGTCGGTATGAAGACATTGACCTTCATCTTTTGCAATACCCCTTCGATGGCTGATGAGCGTATAGAAACTACGCCGACGGTCCACAACCGGGCAGTGCGTTGAACCCGGCGGGGCCGAATGGTGAGCATACTTGTGACTCGCCAGTGAGCCTGGAGGAGAGCATGTACGCTGCCATTGGTAAAATTGTGCCCGACGCAGCCTTTAGCATTTTCACCGGCGATATTGTTGACCATGCGGTGTGGAATACCACGGAGGCGCAAAACACATTCGATGTAACGGATGCTTACAACCGGATGGCAGCCGCAGGCATGCTAGTGTACGGGACGGCAGGGAACCATGAAGCGTCGCCGGCGAACTCTTACCCGCCTCTGGGTGTAAGTTCCTCGGTACAGTGGCTCTACGATGTCTTGTCCGCCTCGTGGATGAGATGGGTCGGGGACGGTGCGGTAGACACAACAAGGGATTTCGGCGCATACTCGACCAAATATCCCGGGGGAAACCTGCGTGTCATATCACTCAGTACAAATCTGTACTATGTACACAACTACTGGCTCTACCAGGAGCCTATGGAGAGGGACCCCAGCGGACAATTGGCCTGGCTTATTAATGAGCTCGACGCAGCTGAGAAGGCTGGCGAGAGGGTTTACATCATCGGACATATGGCCCTGGGAGCGCGCGATGCGTTTCACGACTCGTCCAACTACTTTGACCAGATCGTCAACCGATACGAGGCCACTATCGCCGCGCTCTTCTTTGGTACGTTCCCCTATCTTATTTGCCCGTGTCCACAGGACAATATGCTAACGACGGTTTCAATACCTCAGGACACACCCATCTTGATGAATTTGAGATTTCCTATTCTGATTACAGTCGGCGGTCTGCTGACAAAGCGGTTGCCGTATCTTACATTGCGCCCGCGATGACGCCAACATCGGGTTATCCGGCCTTCCGCGTCTACGACATAGATCCGGTCACATTCGGAGTTCTGGATATCACGACGTACATTGCGAACATGAGCGAGCCTGAATTTCAAAGCAGTGATGGGCCGGTTTGGACAAAATACTACTCGGCAAGGGAAGCATACGGCCAACTTTTGACTCCCGACATCTCGCGTCTAGAGACGGATGGTAGAGGAGGTGGAAAGGCACCACGGGAACTGGACCCTGCTTTCTGGCACGAAGTGACAGAGGTCTTTGAGAATGATCCCGTTGCCTTTCAGGAATATATCACGAGGAAGCGCAGGGGTTGGCAGCCCGAGACGTGTGATGAAGAGTGTAAGACGGGCGAAATATGTAAACTTAGGGCCGGGAGGGCACAAGACAACTGCATCCCTCCCGGTTTCGTCCATCTAGGAACTCGCTCCAGACTGGGCGACGACAGGCCCGATTCAATACACGAGGAAGAAGAATGTGGTGGTTCCGTATTAGCGGACACATTAAGTACCCTGGCTGGCGATGCTGAGGTGCGTCAGTGGTTGACGGTGTTGATAGAACGCGACGGCGGTGACACTTTGTCAAGTCTCAATTAAATAGAGCATGGCTATGTTAGATATCTCATAGACCGGCATGACCGGGTTATTATCGTAGCTTAGGTGAGAGGGAATTACTAAATATGTAGCCATCCGTATGGTCAGTATGTAAGTCAAGTAATGAATACCTACCCCGAAGTTAGATGTATAGGCAAGTATGCTATAGTAGAATTGTGTTGGAGATATACTTGTAGGTACACATGCAGGCTGAGCTCTACCAAAACAAGCTGGATGCCGTGAAGCCAAGAAGGCTCATTCACCTTGCTATTTCCACCCTGCCGGGACAACCTTCTCTCACCTTGAATCCTTACACCCCTTCTATCAACCAAACAAACCCTTAACAAGGCACTAATCTAGTAATGCTAAGTTTCTGGTGTTTGCTTCATCATCAACACCGCGATCGCGTCCAGGTTCGTCCCAGAAACGTAACAAGCAACTCATCGCATATTCAACAGCCAATCATCTGGCGCTCTGTTTGAATGCTGGGCTTGCAACCGCGGCCGAAGTTGAAGGCACGGCCGTCGTTAGTGGACCTCATTCGACAGAATAGTGGTAGCGGTAGCGGAAACGGTACTGGGAGCAGTAGCAGCAGGCCCAGCACCCCTACAGTGGCTAGTGCACCACTAATTCCAACTCTGAGCGGAAGCCTCTCCCCAGGTGCCTGGGCACCTGCGTCAGAGACGGGCGTAGACGCCGCTAAAGCCACAGCCAGGCTTCTGGACGACGCAGCTGTCGACTCCAGCCAATCCCTGTCAGAGGGTCCCGTGCTGGTGCAGGCATCACCACCACCACCTACAGCTGCTGTTGCTGCTACTACTGCCATTACATCTTCAATCTCCTCCCCGACCTCGAAACTATCGTTTCCTGCTGCCTCATCTCCGCCAGCCTCGCCACCCCGCCTCATCCCCGCCGAATACACTTCCGGAGCTGCAGAAACCCCGAAAGTAGTTAAAGAAGCTCCCAAGATGGCCCCGGTAAGCTTGCAACTAGACTACTGCTGTAGTTGAGCTGTGCTCTGTTGTTGTCCTTGTTGCCCCGCTACCACGACAGGAGATGGGACCTCGAATGCTAATACTTGGTTTATTTAGTCTGCGAAAGCCACCAACGGCGACCAAGATGGACTCAACACCGGTAAATACATCTTACCCTACTGTATGGTCTCTTGAAACATAGTAAGACTGACATCGCTTTATAGGCAAGATCTTTTCGGTCTCCGGGTGCGTCAACCGCCATCGCTCTCCCTCAGCTACCCCTGTACCTACATAGACTAACATGGATGAACCTATAGACCTGTCGTCGTTGCCGAGGACCTTATCGGCGTTGCTATGTACGAACTTGTATGATAACGTGTCGCCGTTTCCCCTATCCGCCGCCGCCTACTTATACTTTACCAGGTCAAAGTCGGACATGATGAACTAGTCGGTGAAGTCATTCGAATCAACGCAGACCAAGCCACGATCCAAGTTTATGAAGAGACAGGTATGGCCGGCGATCCCAATCCGAGTTAAGAGGTCCTGATAGACGAATGCTAATGGTTTGTTAGCTGGTGTCACTGTCGGCGACCCCGTCAAGCGAACCGGAAAGCCCCTATCCGTCGAGCTCGGTCCTGGTCTATTACACAACATCTACGACGGTATCCAGCGGCCGCTTGAGAAGATTTACAAACAGTCCAACAGCATCTACATTCCCCGTGGTGTCGCTGTACCCGCCCTCGACCGTGAGCAGAAATGGGAATTCACACCCACCTTGAAGGTTGGCGACCACGTCTCAGGCGGTGACGTATGGGGAACCGTTTTCGAGAACTCCTTTATCAAAGTCCACAAGATTCTATTGCCTCCCCGGGCAAGAGGCACCATCACCAAGATCGCTTCCAAGGGTGAATATACGGTCGAGGAGAAGCTCCTCGAGGTCGAGTTCAATGGCACCAAGACCGAGTATCCCATGATGCAGGTGTGGCCCGTCCGTGTACCCCGACCCACTACCGAGAAGCTGTCGGCCAGCAACCCCTTCATCGTCGGCCAACGCGTTTTGGACGCCCTTTTCCCCAGTGTGCAGGGTGGTACCGTCGCCATCCCTGGTGCTTTCGGATGTGGAAAGACTGTCATTTCCCAGTCGGTCTCGAAATTCTCCAACAGCGACGTCATTGTATACGTCGGATGTGAGTATTACTCTATGCTCATTTATCCATGTCCCATTCTAGCCAACCCAAGCGGTTGAGCATCTGTGCTATGGGTTGTACTTTGATGTACAAGACACCAATGTCGAAGACCATTTTTACTGACTGTTTTTCTCAAGGCGGCGAGCGCGGTAACGAAATGGCTGAAGTCCTGAAAGATTTCCCGGAGCTTTCTATCGAGGTAGAGGGTCGGAAGGAACCTATCATGAAGCGAACGACGCTTATTGCCAATACATCCAACATGCCTGTCGCCGCTCGAGAGGCATCCATCTACACCGGTATCACGGTGGCCGAGTATTTCCGTGACCAGGGCATGAACGTGGCTATGATGGCCGACTCGTCGTCGCGATGGGCCGAAGCTCTTCGTGAGATTTCGGGTCGTCTTGGTGAAATGCCTGCTGATCAGGGTTTCCCCGCCTACCTGAGTACCAAGCTTGCCAGTTTCTACGAACGTGCCGGAAAGATCCAATGTCTAGGTTCCCCGGAGCGAGAGGGCAGTGTTAGCATTGTCGGTGCCGTCAGCCCGCCAGGTGGTGATTTCTCCGATCCCGTCACCAGCTCTACGTTAGGTATTGTACAAGTCTTCTGGGGTCTCGACAAGAAGCTTGCCCAACGGAAACATTTCCCTTCCATCAACACGTCGGTCTCGTACTCCAAGTACACGAATACGCTGGATAAGTGGTATGAAAAGGAGTTCCCCGACTTCCCCCGGTTGCGCGATCGCGTAAAGCAGCTCTTGTCCGACTCGGAAGAGCTCGACCAGGTCGTGCAGTTGGTCGGCAAGTCGGCGTTATCTGACCCCGACAAGATTACCCTTGATATCGCCACCCTACTCAAGGAAGACTTCCTGCAGCAGAACGGCTACTCGAAATACGATCAGTTCTGCCCTCTATGGAAGACTGAGTGGATGATGAAGTTGATGATGGGCTTCCACGACGAGGCGCAAAAGGCAATCGCCCAGGGCCAGAGCTGGGCTAAAGTGCGTGAGGCCACAAGCGACCTACAGGCCCAACTTCGAAGCTTGAAGTTTGAAGACCCCAACGACGGACAGGAGGTTATTTCGAAGAAGGTATGTTATGTTGTCCTCTCATTTCTTCCAATCATATATTTTCTCAAGTGGCTAACCATTCCATACAGTATGAGGAGATCCAGCAGTCCTTGATGGACAAGTTTGCGGCTGTAATGGATGAGTAAGGCGTCTTTATTTATCATGTTTCAGGTGCTGTACATATACCACGATGACAGAAGGGATTGGAGTGCGACTAGATTCCCGATATCCAGTATGAGCTTTAGAGAGATCAGTGATAAGGTGGGATTTAGTAATTTGGCCATGCAACCAATGCGGGAAATAAAAACTTGCCTTAAATTGTGCAGTATCAACTGTGTATGATGTGATGTGCCTAATAGCGATTTCTTATATCTATATCCCTATCGTGAAAATCGTAACATTCGTGTCTGCTCTATATATGTAACCATCTATATTATGTACATGACCGAGTCTATATGTCCTTTTCCGTCACCCATCCTGCCCGAATCCCTGTGAGGCAAGATTTGGCCGGCTTTATCATATATCGAGCTAGTTTTCGTCGAGTTCGAGGTCTGCTTACGCTCTTTCCGAACCGTAGATGTTGTAATATCGCGTAGATGTGGTATTCGTTTAATCGCTTTCGTTTTGGCCGCTATGGCGTCGGTGTCGTTACCCAATCCATCGATCGCCATGTATATATGTGTATGCGGTTTGGCGAGTACGAGTAGAATGATCCAAGAGCGTACGGTATCTCGAGATGAAGTTTTGCCGCGGCGGCGACCAGTACACAGCGTCTATAATATCCTCTGTTTCCCCGCGGTTTCTCGAAGTTTGTTTGATCTCGAGGTGGATTTGGGGGGGGGGGGGGGGGGGGGAGACAAGTGGGGTTGATGGGTTGGTGAAAATTTTGCTGCGGAGGACTAACCCTACTTCCAGCATGTTTCGAATACCGGTTTCCTAGCCCAGGTGAG
>MU401458.1:458281-509792 GCA_022579005.1 Poronia punctata
GCCTCCCGGCCGCTTGCCCGAGCGGGGGGGCCCGGCGGCGGGGTGCGGGGCCGCGCGGCGGGCGGCCCGCCCCCCCCCCCCCCCCCCCCCCACAAGATGGGTTGAGTGGTTGTAGAAAATTTTCCTGCGAAGGACTCTCCCTTCATCCACCATCTTTCGAATCCCGTTTTCCTCTCCCATGATCTATTTCATGGTGAACTTCTTGTTGGTCTTGTTCTTGTTCTTGTTCTTCTTCTATCAGACTAGTGTCTCTGCTTGTGTTGGTCGATCTCCTCTCCTCCTCCTCCTCTTCTTCTTCTTCTTCTTCTTCTTCTAACAACAACAACTCCCTCGCCCTCTCTATCCTCCTGACAGCATCTTCCAACCTATCCAACCTCGCGCGCTTCTCCACGTCCCGCTGCTGTAATTCGGCCAATTGTCCCTCGAGGGCGGCGCGCGCCCTCCGCTCGGTGGAGACCATGGAATTCGCCTGTTCGAATAACGAGGCCGAGAGATCTTCTACTTCGCGACTCGTCGCCGCGAGTTTCTCCTCGGCCGCGTGTCGGAGACGGCGTTCGTGGGTTAGGGCGGCGGATAGTTCGCGGGTTGTTGCTGCTATTTGTGCTGCTGCTGTTGTTTCACGATCTCGATCGGAAGTATGATTTTGATGATGTGTGGTGGTATTTGTGGAAGAAGAAGAATCGAGGGGAAGTGTTGGTGCTGATGCTGATGTTAACGTATCGGGAGTCGTGACGGACGCTAATGCGGATTTTCGAGGGGAAAGTAATTGGCTTATGCGTGATGCGCTGGCGCCTAGGAAGGAGGATCGCGGACTTTGGGTCTGGCTTTCGGGTGTGTATGGTCTGTGGATCTGTTGTCCTTGTCCTTGTCCTTGTACATGTACGTTATTCCCGTTTGTGGTATGGGTGTTGGTGGTTGTTGTAGTAGTAGTAGTAGAGCTCGTGGAAGCGGCGCGTAATCTGGATAATTCATCTTCGTAATCGGCCCATCTGTCTACGGCGGCTGTGGCTTTCTGATTCAGGAGTCGGACTTGGGCTCGTAGGTCTTCGATTTCGCGTTGATATGTTGAGAGGGAGAGGCCGCAGTTCGGACAGCATGTTGTTGTTGTTGATGATGGTTCGTCGTCGGGTATGGTGGATAGTTTTGGGGTGGCCATGGTCGTCATGGTTGCGGTTGCGGTTGCGGTCATGGTGTCGTCTGCATGGTGTATTCGCTAGTTATGACGGGGGGGGGGGGGGGATATTTTATGCCCCTCGAGTAAAAAGATAAGTTTCCAATCTCTGATGGATGTGACGGCCCTACCACAATCCTTTTGCACCACGGTTGCGCGAAATCAGAAGGTTGGCCGGCCAGTGTGTCTGTACTGTCTTGTTGAACTTTGGGTTCCAGGCTGGTCCTAGCGCCATTCGATTACTCTTCGCTTTTAAGAAAAGATGGAAGGAAGAGGTTTGCCTGTTGCTATGTATGTTACTAATGATCGGATGCGCAGTATCGGATGCATGTCTACAAAGTGTAAACCTTGTGGTTCCTCATCACACCCACTTCGTCGTGTCTGCAGTATTATTGATACCTACATCGTCTCGTAGTAGGGCGGCTGTGCAGATTACGAGTACCTAGTCGGGTCGGCGTATCTGGGGGTTTAAACACTCGTCCACTTTATTGGCTTCATTAGGTTTAGAGCCCGTTGAATACTGGGTCCCAGCAAGGAGCAAAGAGAGGGGAATGCGGGATGCTGGATCCATAATGCAAATAAATGTATGTGTATAATAAAGTCGGGAAGTTTTCTTGGTGCTTTTGACCTTGGAATCCAATAGGCTAGTCATCGTCATCTATGATTTATCACGTTTTGTTTTATTTGGCAACGTATGTCTATCCATATTGTTTCTCCTTTGTGTGGTGATTTGGTTAGGTGGATATTTCGGATCATCGCCCACAGGGACAGAAGACGATATAACCACGTTTAGCCACGTGTAGACTAGGCATTGTCTTCCTCTCGAATGTATCCACCTATCCATCTCCTTTGATCTGAAACCCTTCGACAGTTTAACCCACATCTCTGCAGGCAGGTCTGTAGAACTAGTACGCCGCACATCATCCCCGTTATGAAACGTCGTTCTCGTCGAGGAGAAGTTATCTCCAACCTCCCAAACATTCGCTTCTCGAATGTGTGTATGCAACGGCCCATATGCATCACATGTCCAGAGTGTGTACACGTATGTAGGTCTTGATATACCAGTAATTGGTTCAAGCAGAGGAGAATAGCGGCTCATCCGGGGTTTCGATGTACGGTATGCCTCTTTCCCTATCCCTCTCGTACCTAGGCACTATAAGCTGCAACTGCCTCCCCAGAGCAACTTAGGCATGGCAGACATCTGAGTGAACCTGCTATCAACCTATAGGGGCTCGTCTTTAGCCGTAAAGGTGATGTAGTGACCTCGGTCATATAGAGCTGATTCGGATTGCCGTTGTGATATCGACTATCGGCCAGGTTTCCCCTAACCTAATTCATTTAAAATGGCTTAGCAACTTTCCGACTCTCGCTCAGACCAGTCTCGGGATCTTTATATTCCTTCCAGCTAACTGGAAGCATGGTGTTTCCCGCCTCACTCGTGGCCATGATAACTCCTAATTCGTTGTTTGCCGTCGTAAGGTAATAGTTGGCCTGGTCACCTAAGGATATCTGCATAACCATGTTAGGCTCCCATTCTTCGTCTCAGACTTTGCAGTAGAATGTCACCGGAACAAAAAACTCACCACCTGCGCTCGTACAATATCGCCCGGCCGAAAACTATCGTAGATCTTGACGCGGTCCTTCTCCGTCGCGCGCACATCCTGCGCTCTCACGACCCCCTGCCACTGCGAAGACAACACCGCATCGCCGACAACGAGAATGGCAACCGTGGCTTCGCGCGGCGTGATGCGCGTCACGCGGCACAGGACAGTATTGCCCACTTCGGGGAGTACTTCGCGCTTGTCCTGCTGTCCGACAGTGGTGCTACTACTCGGTAATACGGATATCGTCGGTAACGTGCTCGTGTTGGATTTTGTTGTGGTAGAGGTATTCAGGGCGGCGATCCGGTGCATGCGCTTCGCCGGTCCGGGACCTTTATCTGCCTGGGTGATTCGGATAGTGCCCAGTAATGAGGAATAGAGGTTCGATTCGTGGATGTGGGTTCCGGGTCCGGCGCTGTATTTGCTAGATGGACCCAGGATCTGGCCTGGTATGGCGACTGTTTGCGCCTGAACCTGTGCCATGGTTGTTCCTAGGTTTTTTTTTTGTTTTTTTTTTTGCTAGTTGGTTGAATTTGTCAAGGTTGAAGACTTTGGTGATTCTACATAGGATAATGGAATGTTGTAAAGCTACCTTTTGGGGACTTTTTGAGATACGAACAGAGTTTAGCGTATATGTAATCGCTCCGTTTGCTCAGGTCCGCCTGCCCCTCCCCCACTATCTACACGTAATACCTGCGGCTTTTCAACGTGCATGTGCTTTGGCAGCGAATATTGTCACATTTTGTTTTCATGAACGGTATAAAAACTAAAAGACTACTATACAGTATTTAGTCGAGATCTCAAGAAATCAACAAGGATCGCAGGGGTTGATCCCATATTTCGACACAGACTTCGGTACGAGTGGTGCTAAACATACTTTATACAACGAAGAATAGACTCCCTGGACACCGAGGTCAATTTGGTGAATTTTAGACTATCCATAATGTAATACCAGCTAGGGGATGATGCCACTTCGGTGTTTTATATTTATATACAATTGTTATGTCATGTGCTCTTCTACTAGACAAAACACCACTCATAGTCTAGGTACGTAAAAAAGACGACTTGATGGTTCACCGACGCGTACGTAAACGACATCCAACCTCCGCCCTAATGATATGCTCCCTTCCTTCATATAGAATATGTCATATGCTGTCCGCCCATGAAAACGCAACAATGCAATGTGGTATCTCGAAAGCAACGCGCCTGCCACGAAAGTAAGCAAAAAATAAACCACCGCTGGTTACCGAACCGTTCATCATCATCCTATACAATCCCCACGTAAAACCTCCTCCAAGGATCGGCGACTCGAGCCGACTTGCCCCTCTCTTCTTGCTCGGTGATGGCCTCCAAGACCTTCCAGTCATACACAGCCACCCATTCCCTCCCACCTCCCTTCTTCTTCAGGCCGGCGTCCTTGATCTTCTGCAGGAAAGCCTGGGTAGCTTCCTTCCGTCTAGATTCGACGAGACAGATCTTGCGAACAGTGGACGCCGCCTTTCTCGGTGACCTCCTCAGCGTAGGTCCGTCTCCTGTTGTGCTAGGCTCCGGGATATTCCATACTCGCGGGTCCAATAGGGTATCGGCAATGCCGTGCTGGCCTAACAGGTTGTCTGTGATCCAGGCATAGCTCGATATACACGGCGCCAGCAAGATAGAGTAGTTGGCAAGAAAGCATTCATGTCCAGCCAATGAACATCCTTGCGTATTTGTCTTGTTATGCACGTTGACTTGACGCTGGGCTGTTACTGTTTTTCGACCCGGCCTAGAAATCTTGATGGGGGAACCGTCAGTCTCTGATGCCGTTCCCGACCCCGTATCGGATAAGATGGGCGAGGAGGGAACAGGTTGGTTCTCTATATGCGGTTCTGTATCACCTTGCACCTGTTGAGTGGACTGTAGCGATATTTTGTTGGCCTGGGTATCGGTGTGCTGCTGGGAACCGTTAATATCAACCTGACTAAGGGGTTCACGAGGCTCCGTCCATTTGGGGGCAGGTGGCAGCTCCGGTTGGACAGGTAGCTTGGACATAGCTGGCGAAGACAGGCTAGAATGGGTGCATTGCCGCTTTGGAGCGGATAATTGCGCAGGACTTGATCGTTTACTACGTCTAGTGGTCGATACTGAGAAGCTGGTAGACTTCCCAATGAGCCCGATAGTTGGAGGCTTTGTGGGGCTGCGGAAGTCACGTCTGATTCGCTTTGCGACGGTCGGGGAAGATGCGGTTGGAGATTCGGATGATTCGGACGATACCGAGGATGGAGACGGGGGAGGTATATCTGAGCAGGTCGTCGCTTGGCTTGGTTCATCCCTATCCAGCCTCTCCAGTGCCTGTACCCAATAACGCATTTCCTGACTGTCCACCTCATCGCTGGTATTACTCGACGCTTCCGCAATACCTTGCAACTCGGAGAAGCTAACAGTGTCCAGGTAGGACCGGTCGTGGTGGACTTTGCTGACCTGGGGGAATCGCATGCTCCAGAAGTCGGTATTCGGTTCCCGGTCAAAGTTGAAGCACCGCATATCAAACACTAGCGGCTGTGGGAATATCACTGTCGGTTTCCGTGCCCACGCGACAGTGCCACAGTCCACCTCGAATATTGTGTTTTCCTCGTAGGGCACTGTAAATAGCCTGTGCTGACCCCAGAAAGCGGCCAATACCGGCCCAGTGAGTTCGACTATATTTGTTACCCGGAACCGGGGTTTCTCGGTCTTTGCGCGAGCCTGGTCCTTGTTTTCGAGACATCCTATAAAGAAATGGGTCCATTCAACATTGCGTATGCGATACTCTCTAGCTTTTGCGGCGTCATAGGATGCGCCTACAACAGTAAAGTCGCCCACGTCACCCCAGCCTTGGATATATTCCTTCTTCAACTTGACGTTGAAACAGCGCTGTCTCTCGACCCTTGTGTCGAATTCGAAATACGGCACGTCCGGCTTCAGCACCAGACCTTCTCGGTGCGAGGTTATGCATTGCGCGAATAGCTCACGCAGGGCGGGGGCAGCAGATTGAGTAGCTGGGACAGAGGTTCGCGTTACGAGGTCAGCCACACCCTCTCGACATGTCACAATCTCGCGCAATCTTCGGAAACGTTCGCTATTTTTTGTGCCAAGGAGTGATTCGTCATCAATCATAAGTAAATCGAAATATACCATCATGAGCCTCTCATGTTCATGTGCCCTGGAAGGGAGGTGAGCTTAAGTTGTATAGGTCTGGCCACGAGCAACTTACTGGGAATCCTTCATTGTCCCTATAAACGAACCTGATCGATTAACATGCTTGCGGATTTTGTGAAAAGGGAGAATCTTATTTTCCTATCCAGACATGTTAGTGCACACAGTTACAACCGCGCGCCGGAAGAGGAGTAAGACTTACTTTAGTACTATATACTAAAAGTTCTCCCTCAAGGATGCAGCCCGTCTTGATAGGGCAGTCTTTAGTCCCTAGCTTGAGGGATTCACGAATCGCCCTAATTTTTTCGTTAGCTGGAGGGCCGGAGCAGCTATTTCGAGGGGAACTACTGACTTGTGTACGTTAACACGATCCGTTGTGCTGTCTTTGCCGCTCTTGGAGAAGATCTGGATGCGGTTTTGATTTTTGCGCAGGTCGATGTGGATCTGGCAGTATTCTCCGTCCAGTTTCTGCTCGCAGGCAAACTCTCGGCTATTTATCATATCTAGGCAGTGCCTGATACTCCTGCCTTTGTACCATGGCTGCCTCCCAACCTTGGTCCCCAGACGTGGTTTCAGAATACTGGCGAGAGTGGCCGGGTCATGAGAATCTTTGTCGATATGTCGTACCAAAGCTGTCGAGACGGCAAGATCGTCTCTTATATTCATCATCTGGGGTAGGAGGGGATGATACTGGCGGAAGATGACATTCGCATTCAGTGTGATGGGCTGATAATTCTTTAGAACCAGTCTGGTGAACCATTTTGCATCCCGCGAACCGAGACGCCTATATATGCTCCCTAGTAAGCCGTTCGGGTCGGTTACCTCCGTCTTGGAGCGCAAAGCCCTGACTGCAGGCGAGCTGAATCTACAGCAGGCTGCTATACGACTGAAAGCTTCATCAATCTCCTCTACTGTGATCTGACTTGTGTCGCCCCGAGTAATGGGCTAATAGGTGTCAGCTATTGTACACGCCCACAAAGCATATTTCATTTATAGTTTTCGACGTAATACACTTACTGTTCGAGATACAACGCTCTCAATACAATCGCCAAGATCAACGCCAGATCCTGGCTCTGTCCATCGTCGCAGCTCTGACACCCGAGATGTTCCTAGGAGTAGAGCCTTTCCGAATATGCCTTGTAGCCTTGGTGCTTGGATACCGTATACCCGGTCTGTTCTCCTTTCGGGCAATAATGTGGAAATAATAGCACTGGGGTCGCTATCCGGCGCATTGAAAAGAGCACGGTGCTCTTGGAACCATGCTTTGATGATCAGACGGGAGGGCGTCTGCTTTGCCGACGGTTTACGGGTTTCGTCCTCCAGATTTTGAAGAAGATCACAAATATATTTATAAGGAAAGGGCATTGCAATAAATGATGACTATCACTTTGCAAGCAGTGAAAAAACAACGAGGAAAACGGAATTCAATCCCAAGGACAACAACCTAGCGGGGAGCAAAGCAGGAAGCAACCATCTTTATAGTTGGCATTAAAAGGACAAAGCCATTGCAAGCAGGTGAAGAAAGCACCATTTGTATATCAGTTTGCATTCATTGACTCCCGACCAGGCTGGTATTTGCTATACCAAATTGAATACCTAACAGCCAAGTCTCTAAATGCTGCAAGGCAGAACTTGGGGAACCAACATGCAACGAGTCAGGAAAATATGGCACGTTGTGATTTGCCGACGCGGGGTTAAACGAGACGCGAAAGTCAATAACCCGTGTTCACGTGTTAACCTAAAGGGTAGCACTTTACAGGCAACCATAGGGAGGTAGGTAATAGCAGGCACCGGTGTACCCACAAATAGGATCTGAATCGTCTGAGAATAGGGATGTCATCCTCCACGGCAGGTATAACCAGCATGCATATTGCACAGCCAGACAGCGTCTGAACATACAAGTAGCGCCTCCCGCATTCCCGCATTCAAAAGTGCAAACCTGTCAGCCAATTCTCATTGACCAAATGATGCCCAAGGACCAAGGTAAAGTAAATCAAGTAGACGAGCATTTTAGAGCATAGACAAATACAAGTAGACATGTGTTCAGACATTGTGGCAGGTAAGGGGCACTGAGGCTAGGTAGAGTAGTATCATCCATCTACTTTTCAGAGGGGGTTGACAAGCCTATCTGTGCGTGTAGTATCAAAATGAGACAGAACAGAGCACATAATTATATTCTTTCAGTCCCAGAACCTACATAAATCCCATTACGAGTACACTTGTCAATTATCAAAACAGAATCTACTTTTGCTTCCAAAACCTACACAAAGAGAGAGCTATACTCTCGGCCCGCTTGTACTATAGGTATGTGAAAACTCGGTTTTGTAATTGTTCTTGAGATCTCATGTTCTTGTGTGGGCAGGAGGGAGGTATCCACATCTCCACAAAGGGGGTTTCACGATTGTCATCGAATCACTGGATCTTGTAACTAGCAACGGTCGGTTGCTGGGGAACACCTCCCCAAGTCTTCTCCACATAGCGCCCTGGCCTGCAGGACATCATTTCGTCTCGCAGGACACAATAACGCTATTTCCTGCAAGCCAATGCAAACGCAGGCCGAGTCTTGCGGATGTCAGGACGTCCTTGTCCTCTCCATTGTTGACCATAATCTGCGCTAAATGAATTACGGGACTCTTTTGTTCATGGACTCTCTGTTCATGTGTCTGCCCCTGGAATTGTTCGATTGTTCGATCCATCAACCAAAAAAAGATTCGAGCTTGGCCTAAACAAGATTGCCAAGTGGTTTCAGATTTGAGTAGAAAGAAGAGCCTCGGGGAATATTTACACGTACGTGTAGACTAGGTACCTACTCGTCTACCTATTATTGTAGGTAGCTCACCCTCTGGTAGTTCTTCTTAGAAGTGTAGAACCTTGCATGTGTAGTGTGTATGTACACTCCCAATACCTACACTAACTGACACCAAGGAAAACTGAAGTCTTGTGGAAACCCCCTCGACTTCGTGTGTGTATGTCCATCTAAAACCACGATGTATGGAATGATTAGTACTCGTAACCTTACCATCTCTTACTCCATACTACCGGTACTGTCGGTAATAACTTACTTTCCAGTAGCCTAGCCGGCCTGGCCTAGATCCAAATAGGTTGTCCCCAAGAGTTGTCCAAGTTGACTTAAAAACGGCAATTGCCCCAGGTTGGTTAGGTAGGTACCTACTCGTACCTTCAGCGACTGCAATGGAAATGACCGTCACCTTTCCAATACCAATCCCACCTTTAAAGCAAGACATCGGCATCTCTAGCCAAATTCCAACTCAACATAATCAATCAGTCTATAAAGTAGTCTTTCGTTAAAATACACTTGCTGAAAACCACACGATATCTTTCGCTGTAGGGTATACGCAACCCAATCGGTCCACATTCCTTTATGAAGTACTTGGTCTTCTAGCACCCCATATCAATATCGGTACTGGTCCTGGTCACAGCTGTACCTGACCTATCTACCTAAACTACAGGTCAATTCCAGCCGTGCCTACAACGTACCTCTCACTTTCTCATAACGGATAACCTGGACAAACGGACGACTATCGAGTTATAATAACATTGCTTTTGTCGTGTATGGAAATGGGACAGATCGGCTCTCGTCGCTTCAGAAACCAACGTCGTTCGCTATTATTATTCGCCGCCTTGGCCGTCAGCTCCCCCTGACTGACCGCCCTGTCATCTTATTGGGAATCTCAAGCCTGGGTCTGCTGGGTGGTCGATACTAGTACGGGTATAGGTGCCACCACCACCACTGCTACCACTGACTGCAGGTCCCAGTCCCAATCACACCTTTACTCGTACATATTCCTGCGTTACCTCCTTCTTCTTCGATCAGGGTCTCTACCAAAATTCGTCTCTAGCGCTGTCAACACAGCTGCGGCCTTTCTCCTTTCACTATCACGCTCGCTTTCTCACTTTCGGCCACGTGCCTTTTCGCTGCAATCGACGCAGTCTTATCGCCCTGATCCATCACCATCTGCCCTGGTCGCCGATGGTGGATTTGGCGGTGACTGCAATCCGCTTGGTTCCATGAAATCGAAACAGCTTTTACAAATCTGTCTAGTCGCATCGTCTTCCTCCACTCTTTTGAACAACGAAAGGCGGCTCAATAGCATAATTAGTGTGTTATACTCCAGGCGGGTATCCGCTTCTTCGAGGCACCAGAGGCACCGCCGTGCTCCGAGTGCCCAATTCTCTCATTATTACCACCACACCTCGAACCAACGCCGGCGTCTAATAGGTGAACCCTCCAATTGCCGCTCCATTCAGAGACTCCTCAGGCCGTTTTCTTGTGCAGACATGGGATTAGAGCGTCGCTTGTCTTGTGCCACTCCCGATGCCGCTGTGTCGGCACCTGCGTCTCTAGACGCAGTTGTGAATGTTTCCAGCACCGACTGGAAGCTAATTGACCCGGCGTCATCTGTAGCGCAGATTGCCCCTTCACATGATGCGGACAAAGACGAAGCCAGTGAGGTTACAGCACGCATATTGAATACGCCGTCAGAGTCGATGCCACCACCACCACCACCGCCTGCAGTGACCGAGACATCGGATACACGCTCCATTCGTTCTTCATCATCCGCGTCCCGAAACGCCAATCGACTCTCTTTGACATTGCCAATTGCACCCCCAAATAGCATCCCTTCGAGACCTACACCGACATCCTCGGTGCCTCCCACCCCAGTCGTCGACGCCGCCGCATTCAGTGCTGCGGAGTCTGAAGATTTCATTGTTGCCATTGCCGCTCAAGAACGCCGTGTATTGGAGCTACGAGAAGAGCTTGCAAGAGCCGAAGTAGAACTGAAAAGGCTACAGAGACAATGGACAATAGCAGAAGGTTGTAAACTGAGACCTTCGAAGACCGTTGAAGCGCCGCGTGGCTTGGCACCCGCTGCGACATTCCAAAGCCCCCATAAAGATAGCCCAGACTCAAGGCGCCACAGTGAACTAGAGCGGAGGAAGGCCATTCTTCTCGCACAGAGTCAAGGCACTCCCCGCCAACACAAGAGAACCGTTATTCGCGGGGGCCATACACGCACCCTATCGTTGTTGTCGCCGACCAAGTCGGTCCCAGGCGGTGGGATACACGAGGATCGGGATGATTTGCGGTCACCAGACTCGTACAGTAGTCGCACATCGAGTACAACTGGCTATCCTCTGAACAAGAGAGCCACTTGGACAGGGCTTCAAACACAGCAGCCTGTAGGCGTGAAGCAACTCGCCAACGACTTTAGGCATGGTCTTTGGACATTTGTTGAGGATCTGAGACAAGCAGCTGTAGGCGAAGAATCTATATCGGGCACAACTAACCGTACCGCGGAAATGGGTACAAGACACCCGCGGCTCGCAGGTGACCAAGACACGATACGTGCATCCACAGCAAATCGTGGCCGTATTCCCTTCTCCCCTGAGGCGGACTCGCCGCCGGACTCGCAGCCGGACACGCCATCAGACACCCCGGGTATGTCATCTCCAGGCAGTCTCAGGCATAGACGAACGACGTCGAAGCCCGAACCGCGGGCCAAGAAGCGGTTCTCTTGGACACCGTTGACATTTGAGAGCTTGGATGACGACGATTGGTCAAGTTGGGACTTGCCAAATGTCAAGTCGGCACGATGGAGCGGGAGCACCGCCAATGAGGACGCTATTCCAGCCATCCAAGAGAGAGCCGACGAAAACGAAATAATATTGTAAGAACACACCGTCCAGATCAAGACAACAGATGTGCCGCCAATCGAACATCAACACCATTTTTCAGCATTCTAATAAGAAGTTGATAACAGAAGAGAAAGACGGTCGAGAAACGAACTTCGTCCGTCAACACCCAGGACACCGAGCAAACTCGAAGAGCTTCCTCAAGCTATTCTCAACCGTCTGACGCCTAGCAACATCAAGACGACAACCTCGAACCTGATTAAAGAATGGGAGAGGAGCTTGTCGCCATCAACTAACGGGAGCTCATCCGAAGTGGGCCCTCCCCAGTTCCCTGGGTGAGATACGCTACGAGTAAATGGATGCTTTTGGTGAGCAGCGAGATGTATGCCTAGCATCCACAGTTTCGGGTTGGGCGCCAACCTTGCTCGCGGTGGGACTTTGGTTCGTTATGTTGTCGAAGGTGGCATCTGTGGTCATGACTCTTATGGGTTTCAGATGTCTCATATACACACAATACCGCGTACAACGTGGGCGGACGTATGGACATACAAGCTTATGTACATGCTTCTACGATTAATGATACTAATGATGGATGACAATGTAACAACAAGATCCTGTCACTTTTGCATTGTCAGATTCTTTACCTCACCGTTACTACACAGCAAGCAAGCAGGCGACGTTTTGTCTTCGGCTCTTTGTACCCTGTTTTTATACTTGTGAGTTCTATCTGTTTTATGTTCCTTATGAATACTTTGTTGACAACCTCCCAAGGATATATCGTATGCGCTACCTACATGTAGGTTAGATATCAAAATTCCGGTGGATATGCCTTTTTTGTGTGATGATGTGTTGCTTGCATTTACTACTGTACTCCTTATGTGAGCCTTGTTGCGCCACAACCCTTGCCTACACTCCGAAATATACCTCGCTCCCCATGGTATCATTTCTATTTTATGTCAAGGAAGAATAAACCATAGCCCATCTACTCACCGCAGCCTCTAGCTTCTTAGCTTTATGGAGGTTGAGGTCCATCTTTTTATGGTCTACATTTTCTGTACACGCGTAAAGGTTGTTTACTAGGTAGTTACTAAAACGAGCTTCACTTGTCTTTAGACACTACTTTGGATGGTCTCGCAGTCTTGCGTCGTCTGGACTACCTCCTTTATAGTAGCCGACTGGGATTGGCAGAGGAAGAAAATGTTGATCATTTCTTGGGACCTGACTGATAAGATGCTTGGGTATTCCTGTTCTCAAGTAAGTACGTGTAAATCTTGGGATCATAAAGATACTAAAAATAATAAGTATGTGTAAATCTTGGATCATAAATATACTGAAAATAGAGCAATGGTAGGTATCTCAAAAGAGGTGTTTACGTGTGTGTGTCATCGGATGGAGTATTTCTTGTGTGATGCGAGTGTAATTCGCTATCAAAGACACAAGTTGTTTTCACTAATCAATATACTACTCACTCGAAAGGGGAAACCGCAAATGTTCGTTCTATTCATCAAGCATGATTTCTTTTTCATCTTCCACTACAGCAGGACCGACCATGACTGTCTAGGTAAGTAACTAGTTACGTTGAGCTATCCATAGTCCGAGTAGAAAGAAAACTTAAAAGGGGGTTATCGACATTCTGCATCTGCTCTGCTTCTACCTAGTCTTCGTCCACAATCTTATCTTTCAGTGTATCCGGGTCTTTGCCGACCACCTTGTCAGAGGACTTGTCGAAGCTAAATGCAGCCAGCTCCGCCGGCGAAGAGAGTCCACCAGCGGGCATGTTGGCAGGCGTGTCTGCTCCACTATCGGGGACTGGTATTCGGATATCCTCGGGGGACCCGGGGATGGTCATTGGATCTAGGCCGGGAACTATGATATATAGAGGTTAGTCCATCATTCACCAGGAATAAATTTTTATGTGTAGAGAGGCCCGAGACAACTTTCCATGGCTGTCGAATCACATACGAGAGAGAGAGAGAGAGATTACTTACTTGGGACCCGTTTGGCCACATTCTGATACGCGGCCGGGATGATCTCAATTATCTCGTCACGGGGGAATTTCAACTTAGGAATGTCCATCGTGCTACAGTGCATGAGATAGGCGTAAAGCACACGGAGGACGCTCTCGTGCGCAATGATGACCAGATCGTTCTGTTCACGCTCTAGTTCCAGAATGATGGGTTCGAGGCGCACAGCAAGATCGTGATACGACTCGGCCCTCGGATACCGGTGGTGGTAGGGATCGAGCTCATGTTTCTCGACTTCCTCGGGGTACAGACGGCGTATGGCGCGCTCACTAAGCCGCTCACAAACGCCGGGGTTGATCTGCGACATTTGGGTGCGCTGGCGGACCTTGTAACCCCTGTCCTTGAAGGCATCGGCCGTTTGCAGGGTCCGCACTCGCGTCGAACACCAAACCGTCAGCTGGCGCATCGGGCTGTTCGTTTCCCCTTTGGCCGTAGCGGCAGCATGTTCCTGCTCTCGGTGTTTTACAAGTGTCTCGGCCATGACTTTGGAATACCTAATCCCCTCTTCCGAAAGCGGAGCATCTGCCTTGTAGCTCTCGTCTCCGGCAGCGGCGCCGGCACGGACGAAGTAAGTGGCCCGGGATTTAATGTGAGTGTTGGTAAGGTAGAAGACGATCCGGTGGGAGAGATAGTTAAATGACACATTGTTGTAAAAGAACTTTTGCCCCGCGTTGATCATCTTGATATAGTTGAGCTCCTTTTCGTTCATCGTCTCAAATGTCGGGATCTTTGTACCCATCCGTCTGAGGTAGAGCTTAGCTGCCTCATCGGGATCCATATTGGCAAACTGGCTCAAGTCAGCAACGAGATAGCAGGGGATAAAAGTGCATGTGACCCGCGGGGGGGGGGGGGGGGGGGTATGCGTACGTCTGGGGAACCGATCTTGACATTTCGTGCATTTTCACGTAGGATATTTTCGTCGTCAACGTATGATTCGAGGAAAAGAGTCTGGCATATATTTAGCTTAGAGTTCCGAAACAGGCAAGGCGAGGCGCGACGGCCGTCAGTAAAACGGACCTGGACATCATGTTTCGCAAACTCTTTTGCTAACGCACGCCGACTCGTGGCTGTAGGATTTACAGCGTCGTAGATGGCTACCTGACCATTCTCGTGATTCAACCACGAGTATATATCCTCACGACACTTCTTGAGGATCTTCTGACGTAACATTACCGACGAAGGAGAAGCATCGGGGTAGAAGTAGTCCTCTGGCACATCATTGCCCTCGCCAACAGTGGCACGGCGATAGTCTCCTAGGTGGAAAATGCGTGTCTTGACACCCAACCTAGGTAGCAGGGGTTAGAGAGAAAAAACAGAAAGCAAGAGTCGAAGCGTTGCAGGCAATCATTACTTACCATTGCAAATATCGGGCCATGGAAACGGAGATGTGCCTGGGACGCTGTTAGAGATTGCATACGAAGCCCGATACCACGTGGTGTGTTTCGGCAGGTTCGGCTCTTTTGCGGCCCTTACGTTTTACCTCTTGCCGGAAGTCCAACCATGACGATAGCGATACGACCGGAATGGAAAAGCCTCCCCGACATAGTGCTATACAACTGGGCCGGCGCCCTATCGGCATCCTCGGGGACATCATGAATGCCATCGATAAAAGTGCTGCTTTTGCGCCTATAGCGCGGCGCATTCGCAGCAATATCAGCCGTACTATCGTCATGGTTAGCCTGTTGTTCCGACTGGCAACAAATGTCGCCGAAGTGAACTTGTTCTGGCATGAGCTGGCGTATTTCGGGAACACAGAAGGGGGAAGAATGTAGCAAGGAGGTCGTAAGTGGTGGATAAGCCAGAATTTGGAGTTTATAACCACTGCTCCATTCTCTGCTCCAAATAAGGGGGGCACCCAAGACAAGACACGTTTTTACCCCTGAGCACGGCCTACACCGATGGGATCTAGACAACGCAAGTCACTGTTGACAAGCCCTATATACATATCTGTCTGGGGGAGGATTGGGGAAGTCTCGGGTGTCTAAGTCGACGAGTGGTAGCCGGTGCATTTTACCACCTCACCGGTAGGTTAGGTTACATGCACGTTACAACGGCAGCAACCACAAATACACAATGGATGAATCTGAGAAGAAAAAGGCAGAAAACAACGTAGCACTTACAGTAGGGTGTCCATCGAGAAATGCCGGGAGATATGTGCCTCTTTGCTTTGGAGTTCTTCCTATGACGTGTACCTGCTGTGGGGTGTCGAAACAGGTGCTAAAAGGAGTGGGCGGTACAAAGAGCTGCTATCACTTTAGACCATGTAGGTCTTATAATAAAAATAATGACAGTAGCAGGTATGCAGACAGACAGTTGCAACTTGAGTTCTATATATAACTGGATGGTTCTCAGTCAAGGCGGTGGCCGATGTTTCATACAGAAATTGTTGACGGGATATGGACGGTTTAGCTTCAGAAGCCTTAAAGTCCACCTAATAAGCCTAGAAACGTCTCTCCGGGGTAAAAGATCCACAACGCAACCTTATTCTTATCGGCCGTTTAAGTTAGGTATGTACTCGTAGGTAGGTAGGTATGTGTGAGTACTTGCAGGTTATTGTAACTGTACGTAGAAGGGGAGGTTTCTTGCTTGAATACCTGAAGGAACCCCTCACTTGTTGAGTATTTGTTCTAAATAAGAAACGGTTAGGTTAAAGGCAGGGCAGGTGCTTAGGCAGAGATAGTCCTGGATGTGAAAGTAGAGGACGTTAATATCATCATTCTCTGACTAAACCTTTATAAAGGGACTTGTTCCTCGTGCGCGTTTCAACATCAATGATAAGAGAACATTAAACGTCCGAAAAGCCAAGAGTTGAGGGGGAGGTGTTGAGGTGAGTTGTAATGGTCAAGCATAGCCAAGATAAGAGAAATGTATTAGCCTTGACAATGGACTGGAAAATCTACGCAAATGCACCTGCCAGGTCGTTCTGCTTTGTGACTGGGTAGGTACATAGGTAGCCTTCAAAGATTAGGTAATCTTTCCATTGTGAAATCAAGTTGCTCACTGAAACAATATTGTGAACTGAATTTAACCTAACCTAACAGGTTAAGAGCTTCAACTTGTTTTGTTGCCTGTGTCCGGCACAGGTACGTGTACTCGATAATGGTCGGTTTGAAGCTTGAAGACCTATCACGTCACACTACAAGTACGAGTACAACCAAGAGGACCCTAAACTCTGCACAGTACGGTATCTACTGGCTCACAGGGCTCCCTGCCTCCTCAAGCCTCCTGGCCCAAGTACTGTGATAGCAAAGATAAGGGGTATGTGTAGATTTGTGTACTGTGTATCATAAGAAACTCTAAGGTACCTTATGCATAAAAACTGTATTAAGGCAGTTGATATTCAGCCTACCACCCTGATCACAGGCGCAAGAAACTGTGAAAGGACTCAAAGGAGCACCAGACTAACGGTTAACTGAATATGCCCTTCCCCAAGCTCACCCACCCTACACAGTACGCGCATGTAACATAGCTACTTACCTACCTCGCTGTAATTAATCATCGGTACGGGCATCTACCTACCACACCGATGGGTCTTCTTGAGTGGACCAGGCAGGCCAAGGATTGTCGACCTCGCCTGGGAACTAACCAAGAGGCCTGGCAATGATTTTTTTTTCCGCAAGACCTCTCTTCGCGTGCATTTGGGAGCTCTGAACTACTTCATTAAAGGCATCCCGAACAACGCCTTGGTAATTATATTGCCAGGAAACTTTTCTTATTTTGATAATTTCATAACGCAACGATAGTAATTCCAGGCAGATTCTTTCTCCGCACTTGAATACCGCCGGGTCGCCCGCTCTACATTCGCCTGTCTGTCTACCTCTTTACGCCTTTTGCGCTTTCGTCATCCATAATCCATCATGGAGTCCAGCCTCGAGGTAAAACCGTCATCGCCCCTCGGCTTTCTGACGTCCAACCCAATTGCAAATGCTGTCAGCAATGCCTACCAATCCTTCTCGGACCGGCGGGCGAAGCTCGGCCTCACGAACCCGGGTGACCTAGATTCCATCAGCAAGGAGGTTCAACGTGAGGTTTCCCTAACCAACTATATGCACTCCGGCCTCCGTGCCGACTTAACAAAGGCCGTGAGCCTGTCGCCCTTATTCCAAGTATCGCATCAGTTTGCCATGGGAGAGCACATGAAACCATATGCATTTGCGGCCCTTTATGGTAGTAACCAGGTAAGACGTCACTGAGTTCGTGATAGAGGGTAAAGCGTGAGATGGTTCCAGATTGCTCATACTCGTTCCGCGACAAATTAGGTTTTCTTGCAAGGCAGCATGGACAACGATGGCATACTCTCTTCCCGGTTTAATTGGCGGTGGTCCGATAGGCTCGTGGCAAAGTCCCAGTTCCAAGTAGGGTCACCACAAGACATGACTTCGATCGAACACGAGTACACAGGTAGCGATTTTACCTCGTCCCTTAAAATGCTGAATGCTTCTTGCCTCGAAGGCGGCCCCACGGGAATCTACATATTCCGCCATCTCCAGTCTGTTACACAAAGACTTTCGCTTGGAGTCGAGTCGGTCTGGCAACGTACCGTGCTGAGCCAACCTCCCGAGTCTGCCACCTCGTACTATGCCCGATATAAGACGGACGATTGGATTGCCACTGCCCAGCTACATGCCGCTCAGGGTGCCCTGAATGCGACATACTGGCGCAAACTTACGGACAAGGTCCAGGCCGGTGTTGATATGATGCTCCAGGTCGCCCCTAGCCAGACGATGATGGGTGGCCTACAAAAGGAAGGCCTTACCTCGGTGGGTGTCAAGTACGACTTCCGCGTGTCAACATTCCGTGCCCAGGTCGATTCCGGCGGCAGGCTCGGCTGTCTCCTCGAGAGAAGGGTGCTGCCGACTGTTATGATGTCTTTCTGTGCCGACGTCGATCATGCGACTGTAAGTGACGATTGGGGTCTCCCATGATGTGCGCCATGTGGGCTTGTTGCTAACTTGGATATAGCAAAATGCCAAGGTTGGTCTTGGAATTACCATCGAGGCTGGAAACGAAGAGCTGCAGGAGCAACAAGAGGCCATGGGTGCTCAGGCTACCCCCAACATCCCCTTCTAAACGTAATCTGCAACTATGAGCCGTGCTCAATAAACAAGCCTCTCTCCTCTCACCAAAGGTATTGGCCTTTTGTGGCGACGGTGTCGTCTGCACATGAAGAGGCTTTTGTCATCGAGTTGGAGGCTACTTAATAAAGATGGACAGTTTGTAGCCGCCCTTACTTTACTGCGCTACTCGTCGACGCCTAGTATTAGCGGGTGACCTTTATCGACGAGAACGACTATAGATTTTCGCCCGCAACTGAATCACTATTCGGCATGAGCCCGGAGCAAACAGTGGAGTGGGTGTACTGTGTATGATAAGGATGGGCAAATTCTAGAAGGCGAAAACGGCTGCGTGCATGGGCATATTCAAGCAGATGGCGGACTTGGCGGGCTGTCTGCGGCATTACCTTTCTAAAGACATGGAGACCTGAAGAACTTTGTATTCTAATTGCCTGTTATGGGTAATGTATATAACTGCCTTGCGTGTACAACATGACGTTTTAAAAATCAGATACAAGTTTCAGTGGCTGCCGTGCGTGACTACTCGTAGTTGGATTTGCTGATTACGACACAGCACCTTCTGTCAACATAATTATCTGCTGGCTATGCTTATAAGGGGTCGTCGTCTTAGCGCTGGCCAAGCCTATGATAGGATCCTTGACTGATTCCTCAACGTGTCTGTGTATGTTACTTGTACGTTGCACATTATTAGAGTTCTGATGGAATGGAAATAATGCCAAAGTAGTGATAGCAGTCAGCAAGGCACCAGCTGAGTCTTAACCCCGACAGCAATACTGAGGTATGGACGACGTTGAACAGAACCAATCAATCAATCCCAAAACGTGGCCTCAGAAGTATCAAGTCCCCACTAAAAACATTGGCAGCTTCTCTCTACGCAGGAAAGCTACTACGAGTACGAGTAGTAGTCTACCTACCTTGTACCTACTTGTACTATCTACGTACACGTAGATAGATACGATCATACGATACTATTTCTACAGATCAAAAAGTGCCAATTAACACCACGACCTACAAGAAGCAATTGGTGGTTTTTCCGCAATAGAAAAGGCAGAAACGAAATCTCCATTTACTTTGCCTGTCTGTCTGTCGGCAGACGACTTGCGCCGGCCCCCAAGATGTACAACTCTCTCACAAGACTCCAGAATGTCTTCAGCTTCTTCACAACGGTGGCATTCGTCGCGGCCATGTTGATAGCCATGGCCGACTTGACGATACCGCGAACACCTAGCGTCGGGACAATAAAGCCTACCAATGTTCAAGTGTTGGTTTTTTTTAATACCTTACCTACCTACCTACCTACCTACCTACCTACCTACCTACCTACCTACCTACTACCCTACTTCCCTACCTGTTTACCTGTTTACTCCTTTCTCAACTAACAACCGGATGCATGCGCCAGAGTCAAAGGCCGACCCCATTACTACAGTTCGAAAAAAGAGGAATACGCCGTGATCAAATTCTCCCTCGAAGCCGATCTATCATCCCTGTTCACCTGGAACACCAAACAAGTCTTTGTCTACGTGACTGCTGAATGGGCCGACACAAACCAAAACCAAAACAAGAACGAGACGAACAAGGCAGTCATATGGGATTCCATCATCACGAGTCCTAGTTCCGACCATTTGGCCAATCTGGGTCCTGCCACGAGGAAAAAGCTGGCCAAGAGTACGGCTGGGAAGAGTATTGATCCGAGCAGGTAACACCTACCTTTTTACTTTTTTGCGCATATATATAAAAGGAAAGGAAAAGAAAATGTGCTTTACTAACTGAAATACCGGGGGAAAAAAAAACAGAGGCAAACTATCCATCAAGAACCAACGACCCAAATACCAAATCACACATCCGACTGGCAAAGTCGCTCATACCGAGGACGTCACTCTACACGTCAATTACAACGTGCAGCCGTGGGTGGGCATTTTGACGTGGAACCAGGACGTCGATTTCTGGCGGTGGAAGAAGATGGCTCGTGGCGTTAGCAAGATCTTTGAGTTGCCTGCTGTGAAGAAGAAGGATAGTTAGAGAGAGCATCTTAGATACAATAAGAGTTTGGTCTTGTAGGAGAAACCCGGTTCGGGCCTTCTCTTTGAGGAAAATTTAAGACATATATATAGAGATATATATATATAGTTGGCCGCAAAGTCGTTTTACCTCTTTTCCCACAGCGTTAATAGAAGCAACATGCATGTCTAACGCGAACACGGGGCAGTATCCAATGATAGTAGCATTTCACATTATCAAATTTTCAGGGGCATATGATCTAAGCAGATTTGCATGTTTGAATTTCCATCGTATTATAAGTCCTTGCATCTCAGTAGTAACAATAGTAGCCCCTGGCCTCCTTTCCGACCTCAAGACACTCGATTCAACTACCTGCCATATGGCATCGAGTAAGGACATGACAACAAAAGGGTCGGTTTCTTCTATGATCGAAAAAAAGGGGTACGGAGCCAGGTACTTCTAACAAGCCATCCAGTCCACCGTAAACGCCGTTTCTCATGCATAATTTCTGACATACGCAATATTGCCACTTTGCAAGCCCATGATGCTCTTTCCGTCTAAACCGGACTCCTCGAAAATGGACATGGACTGTAACACGTCATGATGTCCCATCATACTCCGTATCATACTCGAACGCCAACTTAACCATCCGAGACATCGATTATATGACCCCTCAGCTTCTCCTTCGACTTTGCACTAAGCACTTCTTCCTTTGGTTTCTCTTTCATCTTTGCACTAATTACTCTTTCCCGGCTCCCATGGCTGGCAAAGTAAGGGCTTTGATTACTTTGTCGTCTTCGATGATCTGCTTTGCTGTCCTGTCTGGGGGATTGTATGCGACCGCTGTTGGATGGTATCTCCACCACAAACCGGCTTTCGGGTAGAGATCTTAGGTGTTTTACTACGCCCCGTATCGGCTGAGGTCGCTTTTTATCCCCGTCTTCCACAACAACTGGGTCGGACGGGGATGCGCCTCGTGAACTCTTCGTCGACGGCGTGGATGAAAGCGGTTGAACAAAGCGATCTTGGATAGAGATACTACCACTGTCCTCTGTAGTTGGAGACAACAGATGAGCCTTGACGGATTCTATTCCTGGGGGGGAGCCGGGGAATGTCCCTGGCATAGCACGACGCGTATCTTGTTGCGACGTGTCATCGATTTTACCAGGCGGCGGGGTCACCCTTAGCCCTGAATCCAACCGGCGCTGGCTCTGCTCCACACCTGCCTGGTTCCCGTATTTTGTCCACCGCGTGTTTTTCGGATTATCCTCATCCTCGGAGAGAGTAAATACATAGGGCCGCGGCTTTGCTATAGCATGCTTTGCATCCTCCTCGGCGCTGTCGGGTTGCTTCGACCTCGTATCTCTTTCAGTGACAGAGCTGTCGGTAGCGGCGGATGACGATCGGAGGTGCGGAGGCTGGCCTAGTCTCTTGCTCTCATCTACACCATCTCGGCAAAGCTCCAGGTCGGAAGAGTCTGGTCTCGAAGTGTCCTCGTTCGGAGTCGGGGCATGACCCGAGGCTTCCGATGCCATCCGCGCTTTGAGCGCCCTAGCTTGACGTTTCCGTTCCAGGATCATATCTTCATCCTTTTGTTGTATTTCCTGCAGCTCAAATATCAGATTTCGTATGTTAGCCCGGAGTTCACATGGATCCAGGCCCCACGGAATCCGGCCGTCCCGTTGGAGAAGACTGGGAACAAACACATCGGGATCTCTTAGAAACTCTTGTATGTACCCCAACAAGAACACCCCGCAATCACAGCAATTGGTTTGTTCGGGAATGTCCTTGGCCGTGGTGCCTAGCGGGGTGGTGGCAGCGGTTTCGACACCTTTCTTATCCCGTAGTTCTGCCGCGAGGTATTGCTTCAGATAGGCGACTGTGAGGACATGGGGCGACCCGAAAGAATCGAGCGTAATGATCCTTGGCCTGTCCGGATCGATCTTGCGACTGGCAACAGTTTGTCCCTTCCCAGTCTTCTTCCGACTTTGAGGGGTTAGCGTCGAGGTCGTAGTACCTTCCAAGTCGGTCTCTGGCCTATCCGAGTCCTTAATCAGATAGACATCCTGACCGCGCTTGGACGGCGGAGATCCAGTTTCTTGAGTACCCTTGTTGTCTATCTTCTTCTTAGTCTCTTCTCCCGTCAGATCAGGCTTATCGATCGACATACAACTCAAGACCTCAGTAACTTCTTCCTGAGCCGCAGAGTCTACATCCATCACATCCGGGCCAACACGGGCTTTGCGTGGAGGGGAGGCTCGTGACGAATCTCGTGAATCGGGCCCGGAACTTTGCGCAGCTGTCGTGCCGCATAGAGTGGAAACCGCCTCACTTCCGATATCATCCACTCGTTCCTGATCATCGGGCCCTGGGAGAAGCTTGGGAGCGTTACAAATAATTGCAACATACCAGTGAGTATTCTCATTGATGGGGACGACAATAAAGTCTTTGGAGAAAAGATCGACCTTCGAGGTCCAGGATTTGACACTGTCGTAGTTGATACCTTTGCCCGCCTTTGACGGTTTAAGTTTATCGTAGAAGAAGGTGTTATGGAAATAAACCCTCTTCGCCAAGTTAGGTCTCTCGTCCTCCAGCTTCTTCTGCAGATATCTCAGATAGAATATGATGAGGTTGTCGTTTAGATATTCGCCTTCGTCGAGCCGGTGAATATCCTCCTTATCGACCGTTGCTCGGTTCTTTCCCTTGCTCGGGAAAACAAGCGAATTACGCCAGCGGTTCTCCCATCCTGGGTTGAGTGATGTCCATCTTTCCGGTTCACTGTAAAACGACTCTACCGAGTCTCGAGAACGGACTGGGGCAAACGTCAAGCGAGTTGTCGGTGCCCGCCGCCGGACCAGTGTCTCGTCATTTCGGCTTTCGCCGGAAGGGTCTCCTTTAGGAGGCCCGGAAATGTCGGACGTCAAGTTATCTTTGAGTTTGCTCCACGGTCTAGGAGATGCGGTTGTAGGGTCGGTGTCTTTCAAGAGCCCGCGCGAGCGATTATCGTGATTGTGCTGCATCACCTTGATGTCGTCCCCGCCCCCGGTGCTTTCCAAGTCAGCATCCCGCAACAGTCTATTGGATCTAGCTCTCATTGCCAGCTCATCAAACCTTTCCACAAGCTTGGAGCTATTGAAGCGTTAGCTTTTACTACAGCAAATGGTCGACATGGTTCCTACCTGGGCAATCCTTCGAGCTTTACAGCCTTCTGTTCATTGAAGATAGCAACCCATTCCATGAACCGAGTTAGGGTATACTGATCTTCGAACTCGATGGAAAGCCTGGGGCCAACGCCGTTGACAAAATCAACACCGTTGAGCACTACAGAAACCATAAAGCAGTTCTTCTGGTCTTCCGGGATGAAAATCTTTAGGACCTTTTTGATGTTGAGAGTAAGATATGTGTATGGTTCCAGGATATTGTCGTCTTGGTCAACAGGGATCAACGTGTGGCTGATCTCGCGGATGGACAGAAAACAGTTGGTCGGGTCGTCGGGATGTTCGCTCTGATAAACGCATTTTCCTGACGCGCCACGTCGCACGCGCAAGCCGGTGCCAGTGACGAGTTTTGCCTTTCCTAGCCGCTCGTTTATTATTGCTTGGTCATCGTTCGTAGTGGAAGGCAATTTTGCGCCAGAAATTCTTTTGACCTCTTTTGGAAGAATAGAACCACTCTTTGATGGATTTGATGGTGGTGACCTTCTAGGACGTTTAACTGCCCGTGTTGTCATGTTCTCCTCATCATCGACAGCTAGCTCATCAGGGCTCTGTTCGACCCTCATCCTTCTCTCATCCACCATGTCGATGGTATTACGGAACCTCTGCGCCGGATCCTGGTGAGGTTGACGTCTCTTGAAGTTACGTTCGATCTCGCTTATAGGACGTGTCGACTCCTGTGGTTTGGCCATCTGTGGGTCCATCGATCCTCCAGAGGGCATAATAATGTGGACATCATCGGCTTCATCTCCATCGCCCTTTGCCTGTGCCAAGTAGTCCCCCTCTTTGTTTCCCTCCCGCTCCGTTTCGCGTATTGAGGACCATTTTTTTGACGAGCGACGTGGCCGTTTGCGTCTCCGGTGCTGTTTGGGGTGATCGAGCTCGACCGACATGCTTGGAGTGCTCTTGTTGGAAGTGAATGAATCGGCAATAGAAGCGCTCCCTATCGACCTCTTTCTGGGGCTCGGTCCCATCAGGCCTTGTAACCGTGGGGGGTTCGGAGATATTTCAGTGAGGTCTAGCTCTTTTCTTGAAAACGTGTTTGTGGCGGCCGGGGAGGATGCGAGTAGCGGTCGATGGGTAGTGCTGTTGCCAGAGAGGGTATTCATGGGCCTGGGAGCACCCACGTTCATCGGCTTGGTCTGCAAAGAAGTAAGCTACCTTGGTTACCAACAAGAGGGGAAATGGAAATCCATGAACTAACCATATCGCCTGACTCTTGAACCGGGGCCCCTATGAGCCCTTTAGCAAACCAAGAGATAAGTGCAGACCCCTGCGTTCCTATGATGTCGCCCCAGGCTCGGGACGGGGGTACTCCAGAATTTGATAAAGCGCCAGGTCCAACTCCGGTCTCGGCAGATAGGCGTCGTCGTATAGAGGGCATGGACAAGGCAACCCAGTCGACATACTGGCCATTGATACCCTTACCCTCTCTTGTAGTTTTGCACGACGTGGGTGAAAGGGAAGCATCCACTGCTGGTGTGCCGTTGGTTTATCAGCTCAAAGAACCCATGTATGGCAGACGGCGGCCCTTTGGTCCTCCCAGCGCAGGTCTTCGTAAGTGTTGTGCCGTGGAGGGTGGTCGTTGTTAGACTGGCAGAATTGGCTGCTCTCTTAACTGAGTTGCTGGGATTAGAGAGGCGTGCACTTTAGGTTGACGGAAGGGCCCGTGTTTGCCGGCCGGCGTATGCAAATGCTGATACAGGGCTTTGTCACAGACCCAAAAATTGCGTGTGGACGGGGTTTGTTCAGGTGGGGACCGCCAATGTTAGTTAGGGAAACAAATTGATATAAAGAGATATTAGGCCTCTAACAGTAGGTAGTCCACTTCAAAGCAAGCCTCTAACCTACTCGTAGCCGATTGTTAAGTTAATGGTTAAAAAGCACAATGTATTCCGTTAAAGACTCTAACTCACTTGTACCTGTTGTGAGCCAATGTGTATACGTGATATGTTGTACCTACCTACAGTTGGTGCAGAATCCCACCAGGTGATGCCAAAACCGCTGCCCACCTGCACCTGCGGCCTTCCCAAGTTTCACAAACAGGGCTCTCAATTTAAGCGGCAATCAAGTTTCATATCACAGGACCCTCTTCCTCTTGGGCTGGTGGTAACGTGGTGATCTTAGGTAAGAGGAAATATACATGTGTGCTAACGTAGGTATTTACAATACCGATTTAGGTGCAAGGAGTACTGTGCACATTATGTACTTGTACACGTACATACTGGGGGTCAACCTACCTAAGTTACCTAGGATTTGGTACGAGTACTACCTATCATTTGAGTCGTTACTCTTATCAATTAATACAGGCCTGACTGGTTATATCCTCGATGGAATGATCTTCTACGTGTAGACTCTGAATTCTCGTTGACAGTAATTGTAGCTGCAACGACCTATTACAAACATAGTCTCTTGGTCGACAAAAGCAATTTTGGCATTGCAATCTACTCGTAGAGATATATCTATTCTCGTAAGGCTAATAACACCCTTAGTGTCCGTGTCAGCTTCCATACTCGTATAGTTTATCTGCTCCACGGACAAGAGGTATTCGGTATGTGAGAAACTTGGAAAGTGCTTTTACAGAAACCTACCCAAAGCCAACTCTCCCGTCAATGTAGTAAAAAGAATCTAGCAGTGTCCCAAGTAAGACAGCATCCTGGACGAGGTGGACACGCTCCAGCAGTGATTGCCTGACATTTTCCGACATGACGTCAAAAAGCTCTTGCCAGAAAGCTCTCTCGGCAACTTCGCACTCATTCCTCAAACTCAAACTCGCCCTGCGTATACTCACCGGCATAAGTATGGACGCGGCCAAACCCAACCCCAAACGGCAGCGGAGATGACAATTCCCAGTCAACGATGCCGGTGATCTCACATTCGAAGAACATTTGATCTCGTTGATGTCGTAGTGAGCGACCCACAGCGGTAACTGGGCGAACTCGTCCTCCAGCCTCTTGGAGTAATCCTCGAGTATTTCTCTGTAGGGGAGGATTTCTTTCAACGGAGAAGCCAGGATAGCGTCCAAGTGTGGTCGGACCTTGGTCTCGATAGCTTCTTGGCTATTTATTGACCATGAAAACCTTTTGAAAACACCCGACCCAAGGACTTATTGACTGTGATGAGGCGCTGGATCCTCCCTTTCCCACCACCTACTGCACGGAGCCATATCTGACCCGGCATGCGGGTCAGGCAAAATAAGCCCATACGCCCGCGTTCAGGAGTTCTTCGTCCTCGAGAGTTTGCACGTCAGGTAGCATAAGAAGCCCCTAATACCTTTCTGGCTACCTGGAAAGAGGTGACATCTAGGGGCTCTGTCCGGAATCGCACGGCCAACTCGCGGCCATCTTCGAGGGTAAGAAATAATGTCCTGCTGAAAAAGCCCTGAATGGGAGGTCCCCCGATCTTTGATTTCGGGGCACAGTTTAGATGCTTGGTGACCAAGGCCTTCGCCCTGGTTGCTTGTTTTGCGGCAGTGTTTATTAATTCCAGCAGGTCATTGTTAGATTCGATTACGGCCGTTTTTTGAAGATGGCGGTCGTAACAGTAGTCGACAAGACAATGAACTGGGAGGAACCGAACAGCCACAAAATCGATTCGGCTGTTTGGGGAGTTTAAGGAGCGGACAGCACGACGAAGGGTGAACATGAACCACGGAGTACCTAGGAAAAGGTCGAGCGAGCAGATTGCACCACCACATGTCTGATGCGCCTTACTTGCGAAGAGATATGCAGTTGGTTCTAAACCTACATGCACTGACTCCCACTGCCACCGATATAATGCCCCAGTTGGGTGTTCCACGACTATCCTTCTACTAGTTCCTTATCTTACTGCTCTGATTTTGCCCTTTCCGTCCCTACCGCTTAAGGATGATCATAACAGGAAATCGGTTATCGTGAGCGGTGACGAACTACTGGCAATATGGTCGAGCAGCGCCAACCGGAGCCTGTTTCGGCTTGCGGAGCCGGAGACCTTCCTTGCAGCCCCGGCTCAAGACGGCCCGTTCGCTCACAGCGTTAGTCACTGGCACCGAAAAAAAAAACGTCTAAAAGGTGAACGCGAGCGTGTTGAAGGATGAACGATAGATAGACTAGGTACCTATACCGAAGCCAACTGTCCTTTCTTAGCCACTTCCCTCCTATGTAGATACCGAATAGTAAGCGCGGTCGCAATAAGCGAAGCCGCCACAAACACCATGGTAATGAATCCCTTCTGGTATCTAGGCGAATCCACCTGCTGCCATATGATGAGCGGCAACCACGCCTGGACAACATATGCCATCTCATTCATCGCCGCCGTGACAAACGCCCTCTCCTCGTTATCGTCCCCACAGATCTCGTGAGCCCACGCAAACGTGAGCCCGCTCACCCCACTACTGATCCCGCCCAGAACAAAAGAAGCCCACTTCCAGCCGACGGGGATGTCCCAGACAGCCAGGCTCGCGTTCGTGGCAATGTTGACCAGACCGGCGAAGACCATGGGCGGCCATCGCGCGCCCTCGAAGATCGTGTCCGAGCTCCACGCATACACGTACGTGAACACGATGGACACAGCCGACGCAATGGTAGGGAACGTGTTGATCTCGGAAATACTCCTGCCCTCGGACTTGAGCCAGAGCGAGAAAGCCGGCTGACCACCGTATCCGCTGCCGTTGTTGAAGAAGATGTACAGCAGCACGAGGGCGTACAATCGCCAAGAGGAAAAGATCTTCTTGAACTTGGTCTTTGTGTATTTGCCTCTCTTGGCGCGGCCCTCGAGCGCCATCCGACTGTTAGCCATGGCGATGTCCTCGGGCGTCAACCACCAGGCCGTGGTGATTTCCGGCACGTCCGGGAAGAAGAAGAAGCCGCTTATGGCGATGGGTAGGGATATGACCGTGTTGATGATGAACAGCCATTGCCAGCCGTGATAGCCGCCCACGCCCTCGAGCTTGTAGGTCGCGGTTATCAGATAGCCCGAGAACATGGTGCCGATGGCGCTGCTGGAGTGGAAGATGCAGGAGCGCTTGGCTAGCTCGTCCTTGCGGTACCAGCTCCCGATTACGTATTGCATGCCTGGATAGAAGGCGCTTTCTGCTAGGCCGATGAAGAAGCGCAGGACGTATATCTGTGTCGCTGTTTGGCATTTGGCTAGAAGGATGGTGAGGACCGACCATGTGACCTGTATAATAATGTAAGCTTGCCGGCCTTTTTTAACCACTTTAGTAAGTAGGAAGATCTTACCTCTAGCGCGGGAATCCATATCGATGGCCTGACCTTGGTCAAGATCATATTACTCGGGATCTCGCCAATCACATAACCCACCGTCCAAGCCATGGTGATATAATTCAACTCGTTACCGTAAAGGCCCAGATCCTCCTTCATACCCGAGACGAAGGCGCTGTTGATGTTCACCTGGTCAAGGTACTTGATGAAGTAGCCCAGCGAGGCGAGGGTGAGGACGACAGCGTCCAGCTTGAATAGGAACCGTCTCTCCTCTGGCGACTTGTCGAACGTGTCCCAGATATAAGACCGCCATGTTTTCTTCGGGTCGGCAGCTATGATGGCTGAATCTTCGAGGATGCTCTGGTTCGTCGAATCCGCGCCGTCGACCGCAGTTGGCGAGATGGGCTTCTTCTTGTCTGTTTCCATGGTATACACGGCATATAGGTATCACGAACCGAGTGCCGTCGTTTTTCCAGAGATAGGTATAAAACGAGTAGATATGCGGACGTAATTCGCCTTCACAAATCTGGCGAATATACCATAATACCACCAACTCATCAACGACCGACGAACCGCGGGATAGACGAGACAAATATCATCCATTCACTCATCCAAGGACCAACCCCCCCGCGCGCCCCCTGACTGCCAACAACGGGGTTCGCCAATTCACCACTTATCCTCGCCATGGCGCAAGACGTGATACCAATGCGTGATGTTGAATGTTATACCTCTTGTAGACTGGTCTCATTTCGAAGCAGACCCACGAACAGGGCGTTCCAGAGCACACCATCCAAACCTGCAGATCTAACCTTCATTTCAACCGGCCAGGCCCTCGGTTAGGATAGAGAATCCTTCTCCTTGACCCTACCTACCTTACCTTACCTACCTACTCATGTACGTATGTAAGCAAGCAAGCAAGCAAGCAAGCAAAGACCGGCCCCAGAACCGGAGTTTGCAGTTATTTTGGTCCCCGTTGTCAACTTCACCCCCCCCCCCCCCCACCTCCCCAAGCAAAATCCGTTGCTACCTTGGATGACACCAATCCCAAACGACATCACGTCATTGTTTCCCCTCACCGAGGGCAATCGAATGAGATGCTAGCGATAAGCTTCCCCGGAGCGCGTTGAAATTCTGACTAGGATGCTCAAAAAGTCGCATCATGGTCAAGCTATATCGCGAATTTGATGCGGGGGGGCCAATCAACGGGGGTTCGGGGTAAGTCGCGTTTTGTCGTTGTCGTTGGAAGGAAGGTCCGCCCCGGCAACCCCGGTTGGGTCTTTAACCTAACCTACAACTGCATGAGATGTTGGAATTGGCACGAGACCATGCACGATGCTTATTCCCGGAATCCTTGCAAATACAGGTTCATTAAGTTATTTTTGCATTATTCATCCGCGCTTGTGATATTACCGTCCTACGAGATGGGGAGATGGTGTGTACGTGTGTGCATGCGTCTCGGGCAAATATAAGAATGCCACACGACCTTTCACCAGATATCTCTTTTTACCAAATGAGAATGTTCTCGGAGTAATACAAACCCAAAGTAACATAAGAAATAATAATACCCCAGTTAGTTTTATTCGTCTGTCCTCTAAATATTAAAAAAAAAAAAAAAAAAATCATGGCTCCCTCAGCAATCGACGAGCGAATCGTAGACGTGGCTCCTCCCGTCAAAGACACCCTCGGACTCCCGGAACCAGCAGTCCTTCGTCTCAAAAAGGCCGGCGTCGACCTATCAAAGGGATATCCCTACCGTCCGGCCAGACCTCTCTACCTCCAAGACGTATACCAGATCCGCGCCAACGAGTGGACGCACGACGACGCCGGCGCGCGAGCCGACAAGTCCAAGTCGGCCCTCTTCTCGGCCGCCACAAAAGTCACCGATCTCACGACCCACATCGGCACCGAGGTCGAGGGTCTGCAACTGAAAGATCTGACGGACCAGCAGAGAGACGAGCTCGCCCTCCTCATCGCCGAGCGCAGCGTCGTGTTTTTCCGGAACCAGGATATCTCGCCTCAGCAACAGCTTGAGCTAGGCAAGTATTACGGCGTCCCGGAGATTCATGTAAGTTCCTACCCCAAGATGGAATCAAGAAAATGTCACAACGACGACTACTTACAAAACAAAACAGCCTCAAGTCCCCCAGGTCCCCGGCGAACTAGGCGTGACGGTAATCTGGCCCGACCTCCAGGCAACCGAGCGGTCCGCCACGTACCGCAACCCAGGCGGCGCATCCCGCTGGCACAGCGACTTGGTACACGAGACGCAGCCCGCGGGGATCACGCATCTGCACAACGACACGGTGCCCCCGACCGGAGGCGACACTCTCTGGGCAAGCGGGTACGCGGCATACGAGAAACTCTCGCCGGGCTTCCGCCGCATCATCGACGGACGACAGGCCGTGTATCGGTCCGCGCACGCTTACTTGGACCGCGATGACCCTTCCGCCGGCCCCAAGTACGTCGAGCGCGTCCACCCGCTTGTCCGTGTCCATCCCGCCACCGGATGGAAGGCCCTATGGGTCAACCGCGCCATGACGGATCGCATCGTCGGCCTGGACCGTGAGGAGAGTGACGTCATTCTGAACTACCTCTTCCATGTCTACGAAACCAATGTAGATATACAGGTCCGTTTCAAGTGGACGCCTGGTACGAGCGCTTTATGGGATAACAGGTGAGTGTCCATATAGCTGAATTGTGTGCAATACTCGTCAGGCCATGTATCTGGTTGCTGATTTCGAATCGTGGTAGAATCACGATACATAATGCTAGCTGGGATTACGGCGGCAGACAGCCCAGACATGGTACCCGTGTGACGTCTTTAGCCGAGAAGCCATTCTTCGACCCTGCAGCACCGACGAGACGCCAAGCGCTTGGTGTTTTGGACGAGAGCGAAAGACGTGAGCTAGAAAAGGTTGATAGCCCAGCCTGAACAAAGTATCATAAGCTGCGCGGCAAAGTGGTATATACGGGTATGGGTACAAGTAAAGTACCTAATGCTAGCACGTATATAGTTGTGAATTTAATGTAAAAGGGCATTGACACGATCATCATATCACCACTGCTTACGGAACGTGACAGGTGAAATAAATAAACCGCTCTTCATCTCATTTCGGACGTACATGGTCATCAACGCTTCCCTTTTGTAGATAGACTCTTACTGTATATTTGACACTTAATCCTTCTTTTTGCATGTGCTGGGGTGCTATCCTTAAGCAATCTCGATGGTCCAATCAGCTCCAATTCTGGCGCCGACACGTCCGACAATAACGAAAGGGGCTCGCTTGCCCTCGCCCTTGAAGTATTCCACTTTCACTGTCGACTGCTTTCCTTCTGCCTCTAATTGGACCTCTTTCTTACTCGCCCATGAGGAAGGGGCACCGACAACAATGACTTTATCGACGGCAACATCATGCATGTTTTGTAGCCAGCTGCCTTCCTTTATGGCAGCCGTGTCCCGGCCCTCGGCATCGGTGGACGTGAGCTTGGATCCATCCAACTTGAACGTGCGGTGAATATACTGGCCTTGCTCATAGTCAAACGAGTCGCCGTCGTCGGCATATAGCTTGCCTTCAGCAGTGCCATCCTTGCCAATCACAACCACCAAGGTATAATCATCGAACCTCATTAGCTGCGCAGAACGACGGGGGATATCACGACGAGGGAAGATATGGCCGCCTCGCATAAACACGGGTATGCTCTCGAGCGGCGCATCTACTGTGATGTTCTTGCCCTTTGCCGTGGCCAGCTTTTCATATGTGAAGTAGTCGTAATAAACTTGGTCGTCTGGAATATAGACATCTTCCGTTCTCTTGCCTTCTTCGACAACCGGCTTGACAAGGATTCCAGTAGAGCCAACGAAAAATTGGTTATCGACGCCAAAGCCACCCTCGGCACCGGGGTGCGTCCAGTACATTGGCCGGATAATCGGGCTGCCCTCCGTGTGCGCTTCATGGAAAGCCGTGTACCAAGCGGGTAACAGACTGTAACGGAGCCGCAGGGCCGAGGTGACGATACCGCGGTATGGCTCTGCTAGCATAAAAGGTTCCCTGCGTCGTGCGTCGATGTGGGCATGGCCACGGAAGAAGGGGTAGAAGGCACCGGCCTGATACCAACGGCTCTGTAGCTCGGCTTCCGGGTTGCCGAAAAAGCCACCAACGTCGGCTCCGGAAAAGGGGAAGCCCGAAACGCCTTGGTTTAAGATCATTGGGACTGCGGCACCCAGATGGTCCCAGCTAGCCTGGTTATCACCAGTCCACATGGCGCCCAGTCGCTGCGAACCGGCATAGAATGAGCGTGTGAGCACAAAGGGCCGACGGAGCTCGCCCTTCTTCCGGGAGAGGAGAGCCTCGTAAGTAGCATTATGGAAGGTCATGCCGTTAATGTTGTGGACGTCGCGATGTTCCCAGGAGTCGTGATGTAGATTGTCTTTTGGCATCGTCACCTCTGGCCCGTTAAAGACCGATGGCTCGTTCATGTCATTCCACAACCATGTATTCTCCATGGTGCCGAGGAACTTGTCGTACTGAAATAGGGACTTCCACCATTTGATAGCGGCCGGGTTGAAGCAATCGACCCACATCGATGATCCAGGCCAACACCATCCGTCAAAGTCCTTGCCCTCCTTATTCTTGACAGCTAGCCCGTTGGACTTGAGCTCGTCAATTACAGGGTAGCCGCCCGTATTCTTGATGTGCGGATCAATGATAACCACCAACTTTCTGCCATGGGCGTCGAGGTGTTGTCCCATCCCTATAGGGTCCCTGAACATGTCCTTGTCCCAGGTGAAATACTTCTTCTCATCGGTGTACTCAATGTCGAGCCAGATGACGTCGTATGGGATCGAATAGCGATCCATCTTGCGGTCGACTTCCTTCACGTCGTCATCCGACACGTAGTTCCAACGGCATTGGTGATAGCCGATCGCGAACTCCTGAGGCATCGCAGTCGTACCAGTGAGTTCACCATATGCTTTGCTGATGTCCCTAGGTGTAGGGCCCAAAAAGACAAAGAGATCCATCAAACCGGATTCCGAAATCCAATGGGTCTGTGTATTGGTCTTGCCCCCTTTGCCGAGAGATAATGGGTTCTTCGATTCCTTGGCTTTCGTGATATCGACCCAGGTTTCCGCCGCGTTGAGCCAGAAAACGGCGACGGTGGAATCTTTACGGTGTGCCTGCATCAGGGGGATGGCTCCGTACAGCGTCATAGGACTATCCAGCACATACTCGAAAACATCCGAGTTATACAGTCTGTAGGGGTCGGTGTAAGCACCATCGCCACCTCGGGTTTCTTTCAACGATAGAGGGCCAGCGTGCTCCGGGATGCCGTAGACGTGCTCATAGCCGAAGAAGGTGATGTCGAGGGCAACGCTTTCTGGACCACGAGGTTTAGAGTCCTTGTTGCCGCCAAACTCCTCTTCCCACCAAGTACTCTCGTCTTCGCCAACCTCTTCGACGGCAGAGTCTTCCGTCTTCTCTTCCGTATCTTCTTCGCCCTCTTGTTTCTCCGCTACAGGCTTCTCAATCTTGGGGCGCCAATGCTCCAGATTCATCAAACCTCGGTCATTAAGCTTGAGTTGGGTGGAACCGTCGCGCTTAAATTCGATAGAGTACGGATCATAGTTGATATCGGCTTCGAAGGCAAATCCAGGACCGTACTGGATCTTGATGCCTGCCTGGCCAATGTGAGTGACTTTGGCCTCGGCATCCAACTCTAATCCGCCCACAACGGCCCATTTATCGGCTTCGTTATATCTCTCCTTGCGGGCAGCACTGTTGTGCCGGACCTCTATGTCCTTCTCTTGTCGCCGCTTTTCGTCAACGGTCACGCGGGCGGTACCGGACTTGTGGAAGGAAACGGTAAGAGGTAACTCGACCGTGGTTCCCTGGTCATCGATCGTCTTGAGGATGGTAGCGCGGAACTGGCCATCCGTCAGGGGGGCTTCCGCGGGTACAATCTTGTATGGAGAGTGCCATGACGATCCCTGAATTGTAGCTTTATCGGCGTATGCTCTGTTTCGCTTACAAAACCCGGACTGGCTGCATTTCTTGAAATCGTTCTCTTTGACCGCAACTACAGTTTACGATGGACAATTCAGTAACTGGAAGATGGCGGGAATGTAAACCTGCGCAAACGTACCTCCAAACGACAGGAATGAAACAAAAACCCCTAATATGTAGAATAGCGCTGTCCAGCTCGTGGACAATTGTCCTGGCGTGCGCATCTTGAATCCAGATGGGATCCCCCAGAAGACTGGGGGGACACAGACGACAAAAGATACGGCAACAGATCCCTTGAGCGCCAATTATGTCACGACTGGTAATTGCCTGTCATACGAAACAACCAGGCAGAAAAGAAGCTTGGTTGCTCCGGTCTAGTGAAGTCAATTGGTGAACAAGTGAATGGGGACGAACACTGTTGATGGGATGTGGCCGGTTCCAGTGAGCTATGACAAGCTGTCCAGTATTCCAGTGGACGAGGGTACCTTGCTTGTACTGCTATACCCCCATGGCGGTGTTTTCCAGATTGAGACAGAGGTACCACACCACTGGGAGTTACAAGCCTAGTACTTTGGGAGAAGCTTGTTTGATGGGGTGGAAGTTGTCCACATTGTAAAGCCACATTTCTTTGCGCATGGTGCTGTATCAGCCACACATATAATTTGAGCGAGATGAAAGTAGGTTAGGTGGAATGGCACGATACCTACTCGTATAACTTGCCCGGTCAAAGAGCAGGGTAATAAGACCTTGCAATGTTACTGAATTGTTTTGCATGTCTATCAAATTATATATTTTTCTACATTTCCAGACAGTTTTGCCCAGTAGACTATTAACTCGGGCACTAACAAATAAGTGTCACAATTTGACAAGCTTAAGTTTATACCAGAAACTTTAGTCCCGTTCTACCTGTAGTAGACTTCAAGATACAGTGGGTAAAAGAACCGTTCGATCTACGAGTACAAGTGAACAACATCCGAAGGGGGCGGATAGCAAAACTTCAAGGTCTTGGGAAGCAATATTGATTCAAAATGGACAAAAAGCACGGTCAATCTACCCCTCCATTGGGCGCCAGAATACCACATGCATTGGCCAATCAAGAACGGCCAGAGCATCAAGAAGAGCCCCGCCGTAGCACCCGTCACCCCGCCCGCTATGTCTTCTTCGAAGCTGGTTGGCCTGTATGGCTCTGTCTGTCGTTTTTAGTCTTTTCTGTTTGTGTTCCGCGCCTGGGAATTTCAAACGGCCTAGCAAAAAGCGACAGTCGCAACCATAATTTTCAGACGGGAGCTCTCAGTAGCCTCTTTATTTCGGACCCCGCACCTAAACAAAACTTTCCCCTCGAGGAATTATCTGTTACAACATCCATCTCAGATTCTCTCCCAGCCAAGTTCATCCCAGAATCAGAACCTCAGTCCAAAATGTCTAACGAGCAGACGTGAGTATTTCCATTCCTTAACAGCTAGCTAACTTGATCATATGCACTACTGTCCGAGTTAAAGACGCACTGCTAACTTTCTTTGCCTCTAGTTTCATCGCTATCAAGCCTGACGGCGTCCAGGTACCTTTTCTTCTGATCAGACACTTGAAGTCTTGGTAAGACGCGATTGCTAATACATATCCGCAGCGTGGCCTTGTTGGTTCCATCATTGCCCGCTTCGAGAACCGAGGGTGAGTACAATCAGAGCCTTGCTCTTCTATGGCCACGTCACTAACAATACATGACCAGCTACAAGCTTGTTGCCATCAAGCTCACCTCCCCCGGCAAGGCTCACCTTGAGCAGCACTGTATGGCTTGACTATTCCCGACTCGACGAGTGTTTCGCTCCAACTGACGCGTCAATTTCCAGATGCCGACCTTAAGGACAAGCCTTTCTTCGCCGGCCTTGTTGAGTGTATGCAGAGACTCCACAATGCGCTTCAAGGGGATCCTTTTGCTGACCGGAAACCATAGACATGAACAGCGGCCCCATCTGCGCCATGGTCTGGGAGGGCCGTGATGCCGTCAAGACTGGCCGAAGTATGCAAACCCATACTCCTTTTTAGGCCGCCTTCGAGTTCTTCTGCTAACGTTTTACACCCAGCTCTCCTCGGTGCTACCAACCCCCTTGCCTCGGCCCCTGGCACCATCCGTGGTGACTTTGCCATCGACGTCGGCCGCAACGTCTGCCACGGCTCCGACAGCGTCGAGAACGCCAAGAAGGAGATTGCTCTCTGGTTCAAGGAGGGTGAGGTCGTCAACTGGCAGAGCGCCCAGGCCAGCTGGATCTACGAGAAGCCATAAATGCCGTCTCAAACGAGACGTATGCGCATTATGACCAACCTCGAAAATCAGTAGTGGCATATATGCCCCTACATAATCTAGATTTGGCACAAGACAAAATAAACAAAAAGTAAACATCCATCCTGTCGAGGGCGCATTGCGCTCTTACTTTTTGTGTGCCATTCGGTGATATGCGCATGCCGAGTACGGCCAATATCGGCGTAACCTAACTGCTCTTCTTCCAAACGGCGTGCCGAAACCGTACTAGACCCCTCGCAAACCAAGGCGTCAGCCAAAGACTCAGAGCTATCCTCGGCACAAGTAGAAACTTGGTAATAGTGTACGCCGCCGCGATCTGGATCCCGATTCTGTAGCCTTTTTCAGTATTGTCCACCGTAGCAGCATGCTTAACCTTTTGCCAAACGGCCGTAATCTTCTTTTCACCCGTAGATCCCTCATCCTCATCCCTTTCCTCCGCCTTCTCCGCCTTCTCCCCCCTCGTAAACCAACCCGTCATCTTCTTCTTCTTGTTCTCCCGTCCCTCATTTTCCCTCACGACCTCGTCCCTCAACTGCGTCTCCAGCACATCTTCCCCATCATCACCCCCATCTTCCCGATCGAGCCCGAACCATTTCTTTTTCCGAAAATACGGCACATATTTCTTCAACCCGTCTTCAGCCCAAGCGGCCCACGGACCCAAGACCCAGCTCGTGGGCACCCAATCCATGGCGTGGAATAGGTAGGTCAGGCCGAAGATGGGGAGGACGGCTGTGATTTCGTGGAGGATGAGGAAGGCGCCTATGTGCGAAAGGGGGGCGGAACGGAGGTTTTGGAGAGAGGTTCGGAGACGGTGGGGGAGAAAGCGGGAGGCGCGCGTTAGGATCCGGTCGGTTCTTTTTGTTGTTGTTGCTTTTGTTGTTGTTGTTGTCTTGGTTGATTGGTTTCGGGGTCGTGGTAGAGCGCGGGATGATAACCTTGGTATTCTGGGGGGTCGGAACGCGGTTATGGGGCGTGGTATTGGCATTTTGTTTCTTGGTGGTTTTTCTTCTTCTTTTTCCCTTTGGGATTGGGCGTAGGTAGATAGGTAGTTTTGTAAGAAAGCGTGTTGGAAATGAAATATTGATGTTATTTACTTGTACTGACAGAGCTGATGTTGTTGTGTTTTGAGGTGTTGTACAAATACGATACGTCACTTGCGCCGAAAAGTTCATGGAGTTTTGGTAGAGAGGTAGTAATTACACGTGGTGGGGCTTTGTTGTATTGTAATATGTACCTACTTACTTACCTACATTATTCTAGCCCACCTACGTCTACCTTAAAAAATTCCTACATCCAAGGAGTTCCCCACTTAGGTCTAAATACTTAACGCCAGCATGCAGATCGCAACGCAGCGTCTCTTGCCTAAGTATTTTATAGAAAAATGACTTAACCTGCAAGGACTGCTAGGTATACCTACCTACTTACCTACTTACCTACCTACCTACCTACCTACCTACTTACCTACCTACCTACCTACCTACTTACCTACCTACCTACTTACCTACATACCTACTTACTTATAGTCACTTCTCACTAAAAACAAGCAAAACTAAACTTTTTTTTTAAATTTATAATTGCAATAACTTTGTTAATTTATAAAATATAAGGCTATAAGTAGTTTTAATATGTTAAACATATTATAATAAATATAAATAAAAAAAGAAATATTTAATACTTATTTTATTTATTTAATTATATATATTTTAAGTTTTTGCTAAAAAAGTAAATAAGTATATTCTTTAATAGTTAAATTAGAAAAGTAGGTATATATTAAGTACTTATATAATATAAAAGCTATTAATAGCCGTTATATACCTTTATTTTTAATAGATATTAGACTATATTATTATTATATTATATATTTTTAAACATGTTAAGTTTTAGTATAAAACATCGTAGTGCTCGTTTCTAATAGGTCCCCACTGTACCTACATACCTACCTACCTACCTACCTAAGTACTTACATATAAAAACAACTTATATATATGTTATTTACAAGTTACTAATCTAAGAGGTACATGCTAAGGCGCTGTACCATGGAAACATGTAAAAGGAGGGGGCTAATGCGCACTAAGTAGAGAAACTCCTTAGATGTAGGAATTTTTCAAGGTAGACGTAGGTGGGCTACATTATTCTGACCCTTGGGCCCTGAGATCTCGCAAGTTTTACCCTGGATCGACACGTCAAATGCCGATACCATATAAACAAAACATCACACAACAGGAAAGTAAAAGAAAGTGTATGTGTGTTTGTATAAAATCAAGCAATGGCGTATTCTGTCTTGTTCCAAGTTCATGTCTTACGACGCCGCTGTGTACCTATCTATCTATCTCTAAAACCTACTATAATCTCTATACTAAATTAATACATTTATATCCTGTTGTGAACCGAACCGAGCGAAAAACAAAAGTCGCATTTTTACCACACCACACCACATTCCATCCATCATCCATCGTACTCCAAAGCGCCAAAAAAAAAAAAAAAAAAAGAACCCCCCTCCATAATTATACATCTTGCGCGTTCCCCGTAACAGAACCCCGTCTCAATTCGTCTGAAACAGCAAAAATAGTAGGTGGCAAAGAAGAAGGAGAAGAAACACCTGGCTCGATAACGCTCGCCATTTCTGGCTCTTCCTCATCTACGCGTTTCAGCTCGCTCTTTTTGCTGCTGCTGCTGCTTCCCTTTGTTGTTGTTGTTACGCTATTGATGCTTTCCCTCCGATCTAAAGCCATGACGTCGATCCATCGCCACGCCTTGATCAATTCATTCGTTGTATTTGTAATGGTGGTGGTGGACTCGATCAACTTCACGGCGTTGCCTTCGCGGTCGAGGATTGCTGTGTCGTCATCTGTAGCAGCAGTAGTAGGAGTAGTAGTAGTAGTAGAGGGCTTGTTGTTGATACCGATACTACGGATTGAGGCGTTATCCTTGTCTTTGTCTTTTTCCTTGTCTTTATCCCCCTTGGTTGGTTTGTTGTTGTTGTTGTTATTATTATTATCGTCTACTAGATCCGCGGGCTGTGTAGCGGCGATAGGAATCCCGTTTATGCGGAGGATTTGCAGTTGTGCGCGGAGATTGAGACGGAGGGCGCGATCAGGCGACTCGGATTTGAAGACCATGCGGGTGAGGAAGGGGAAAAGGAGGCCGAAATCCGACTGGCTAAGGTGCACGGAGCGCTTGACGTAAAAGAGATACGGCTTGTTCGTGACGACGGCGTTTTCGGATGACGGTTCCGGCGAGAGGATCCGCGCCGTGGTGTGTAGGTGATCGCGCCATTTGTAGAAGTCTTCGGATTCGACGGCCAAGACGGCGCGTGTACCGGGCGATTCGTCAGGCGAAGAGGGAGTTGTCGGGGCGTAGACGGGTAAAGGTAGGTTGAAGAGTGGCTTGGTCGTCGTGGCCGTGAGCGGGAAACACCACAGATCTAACAAGATGGTGACGTTCTGGGGCGTGACCTGCGCGCAGATGGACGATTCCCAATTAGGAGCGTATAGGGATGTCTGCATCACCTCCAACTCGGGCCGTCCCGAGTAAAACACGGATTTGAGGAACTGGACGACCGTCGCGGCGCCGAAACTGTGACCCGAGAATATTATGCTGCCGGGCTGATGTACATGTAGCAGGTCCGAGAACTGGCCGAGCGGACAGGTGCTCTTATCCAAGTTGGTTAATTCCTGTCCCCTGTCGATGCCAAGGATGGCCTCGTGTATCAGGCCCATCTCCCAGAGGCGGATACGCAACTGGTCGTTTCTCAACTCGTGCGCCTCGTCGCTTCCGTTGTGGGGGATCCGGGCATACGGGATCTCGCGTTTCGTGTTGCGGCCAAAGAATCCCTTCTGCGAGATGGGAGTCCGGATAAAAGAGGCTATTGCACTGCCGTCGCGGTGTTCCGGACAAATGACAACGACGCCGTGGGATGCCAGCCCTCCTGTTATCTGTGAGTACGCATTACGGCTGCCGCCGAGCCCGTGCGAGAAGATCATGGTCGGCCACCGTTTGTTGGCCGTGTCCGGTTTGAGGATAGGCGCATTGCTGACGACTGGGATTGATGTGAAGTGAAGATGTCGGGGTAAATATCTATCAGTCCCCGTCGTCATGTTAGCCAGGGGGGATTTTATTAATGATGTTCTAGAAGTACTTACGAAGCAGCCTGTGCGAATAGAGGGCCGGCCCCAAGGAATTTGATATATGCAGAGAGATGTTCCCGTTGTGGCGTCGGTAGCCACCGAATCCGTTCGCCAGTGGCATTAGGTTCGCAGGGATAAAATATGCGGAATGAGACGGTGTCGATGCCGACCGCATTATCGGGAGCCGGAGCGGGAGACTCCAATTCGGACACGGGTATCTCCACGTCGACTGTGCCAACCTTGTACGGACCGGTGTACTCTGGGAAACGAGGGACGGGGCTCAGTTTGGAGAGGAGTGAGCTCCACCTGTCCGAATTCTCTCCACCCGTGCCTTGAGCCATGTTTAGGCTTTTCAACTATAGTGTGATTCCCGTTCTTCTTCCAGGTCGGATCCGAAATTAATAGTCGTATAGATATTCGGAAAATGTGATGTGTCAACACCCTTAGTTGCCAAGTCTGCCGCTGGCGCAAAGATAATCGTTATGGGATGCAGTGATCCGTTACCTCGCCATGCTATGTCTGCTTTTCACTCCCGACTGTATTCTGCCTCTGATCGGCTGTATGTAGGATTTCGAATCGAGAGCACCACGTTGGTTGTCTTGCAGCTCGACAGGTTTCAAAAACACCAACGATAGAAGGAACAAAAGTAGCAAAGTAAAGCCAACGATGGTCTAATATTAGGGTATATAATTCTTCTTCCAAGTCGCTTGTGAGAATGTGTAGCAACGCTATCGTAAGAAAGAACAAAATCTTATATCGATATAAGTATGTAAAGTACGTATTGTAAAGGAAGAAGAGTTATTGACGATCAAGAAAAAAAAGCAAGGTTAAAAGAAAATATTCTGTACTCGTACTAGACTTGAACATTTAGGCTACCTACCAACCAACCTACTTTTTTTTTTCTTTTCTTGTACTGTACCTTTACCTGTCAAACGGAAGACATCATTTTTCCAGAAGCCAAGGAAGAACTATTCTGACGAGTCTATATCCGGACTAGACGGATGTTTCGGTCGACGGTGCGGGAATGCCTTTCGCCAATCGGATATTTGCCCTTTCCCTGTCGTCCGGCATTCTAGTTCACCTTTTTTGTTGGGCTAATTAGTGGGGAAACACATTAAAAAAAGAAAAGACGAACGAAAAGCTGCAAACACTTCAAACCCTGTTAATAAAAGGATCGTTTTGTCAGTCCCGGGTACATTAGTCGCCAGGAAATTAGATTTCCTTTAGCTTGCGGCTCTCTTTCGGGATAGCCGGGGGTGGCTGGCTAACTGCTAACCTAGTACCTTGCACCTGGATTATATTGGTAAGGTACCCGTTTTACGCTAGGAGGCAAAGAAGGTACCTGACAGTTTAAAAACAGTGTGTAATTTCTGCATATGATTAACAACGAGTATGTAAGTACCTACATACCTAACAATCCAACGTTTGCACCGTTGAAGCTCCAAAGCCTCGTGAGTTTGTTTGTAGATAGTATTAAGACTGAATGACTAAGTATAGAACCATTCCGATAGAATATAACAGCTGGAACATGAAACGCGTGGGCTGCGTGGCTGCCACGTTTCATGTGCCACGGTTATCCATCTACGAGCATGTACGTACTATGCGCAGGTATGTATGTAGAATGCGTCACACTGTAACCTAAGACCTATTACAAGTATGGTATTCACTTGCACGAGTACAGTACCAGACAGAAGGTTTTGTTGTTAATTAAAAATATTCAGCCGTTTCCACGTGCTGGTATGTAACTGAATACCTACCTACTGTAACCTTTCAGATACCAAACACGTGGTTGTAACGTGTTTAGACACCAGGGCGGTTTCACTGGTATTACAATTATGTAACATCCAGACTCTCGGGTTCTTTTAGCTCAACTGGTTGGAAAGGCCTTTATCTCGGATTATATAATGAAAAAAGAATACTCGCTCAGGTAGTCACAAAGACTACCTATCCAACGCAATAGTCCAAACCGTCTGTCTATTTTATCTGACACCAGCTATTTAATAGACAAAACATATACACCCCTTCAGGGTCTTTACCAAGTTCAACCAAGCAACACACAATGCAAGTTCGATTTAGCTCTACTGCCATTCCGCATTAACCTTCTCCCACTTGTCCAAAAATGCCTTGAAGAACTTGACACCTAGACCAGGGTCCAACGAGCCACAAGTGGCCCGAATCGAGTGCATTGACAGCTGTGGCATGCCAGCATCAGCCGAGCGGACGCCCAGGGCAGAGCTGATAGAAGGGCCCACGGTACCGCCGCTTCTCGAGTCGTTGCGGATTTGGAATACCTGAGGGGTGCAGCCGCCCAGTTCACAGACACGGGTGAGGACGGCAGTAGACACAGAGTCCGTCGTCATATGGCCGTTGCTATCGGCGCATATGCAAATCCCAACGTTCAAACGTGGCGCATGGTCTTCCTGGTACCGGGATAGGAAATTGGGGTTTATGGCGTGCGTAACATCGGCAGAAACGAGGAATGAGTTAGCATAGGTCTGGCCCATCACGCCGGGACCAAAGGTCTTCTCCTTGCCACATAGCGACTCCACCGTACGCTCAATCACAGAAGGTAGGAAGTTGCCCTTGGCGCCCTGGCGAAGTAGTGAACCGATCTCTTCGTCGTCAAAGAGAGCGACCAACTTGATCGTTCCATCGTCATCTTTCTGCTCAGACGCGAGGAGACCCTGGAAAGCAGCCCAGCTGCAAAGCTTGTCATCTATGCGACCGGCGAAGATGAACTCTTTGTCCATGCCACCGACAGTGGCGGGTTGAAGGTCGAAAAGTTCTAATTCCCAGTTCACAATCTGAGAGTAATCCTCAATCCCAAGTTCCTTTGCAATGAGTCGAACAAGCTTAGCGGGTTGCTTAGAAGCGAAAGACCCTTCAGGGCCCAGCGACTCGGAGTCAACAGAGCCGTTGTTAGAGGCGTCGAGTCCGATGATAGGGACTGCCTGGGTTTCTTTATTATTCTCACCCATCATCCCGGCCCCGAAGTGGGGGGCTAAAGTTGGTATACGCGCAACTATGTGCTGTTAATGGGGCGTCCCCGAGGATCATGGACGTACTTGTACTTACTGGGCCAATCCAGCTTAACCAACTTGCTAGTCATCCTGCCCCAGCCGTCTCGGACGATCACCCTTCCGCCGATACTGAGATCTCTATCCCACCATGTCTCATTGAGAGCACCGGCATACTGCGCAACTCCTAGCTGCACATATCCGGCCTTTGTGGGTTTGGTGCTCACGGGCTTGAGCTTGGCAGTAAGCGCATCGATATGGCCGGCAATTATGGCTACTCCTTTGCCAGGCTTGTACGCCTTGCCGACGGTGAAGGCGATCACAGAGCTTCCATTGCGTCTTACAAAGTACTTCCCACCAGCTTCGAGCTTTCCGGACCAGTCCTCACATGCGGGTAGCTATGTTGAAAAAGTGGGGTCAGCACCAGCAGTCGATCAAGTAGAAGCACGATGCCGTTTACCGACCTCTTGGTATCCAAGCCGTATCATTTTCTTCTTGAAATAATCAACCGCGTGGAATATCGTCGGATTCTCCCTCAGAAACGAACAGAAGGGCTCGGTGAATCCCTCTGGTTTCGAGTCCATGACCATACACGTAGCACACGGGCCTTGTTCGCCGACTAGGTCCAGGCGGACGGAATCGGTAATGGTCTGAGGTATGTCTCGGTAGCAGGCATCGCATAACGAAACAATCCTGCGGCTCTCCAAGCCTCCGACCACGAAGCCGTGTTCTGCTCTAGATATCGTAGGTTTCGTTTTGAAGTCGGCCGGATTCGCGAAGCTCGATAGGCTAGGTAGCTGGGCCCGCATGGCGCTTGTCATCTGTAATTGGGGTTGTAATCGGGGTTGTAATCGGGGGCGACAATCTGGTCGGGCATTCGGGGAGTTTGAAACCATTGTGTTTTCGCGAATATGGAGAGTGTTTATATCTAAGCAGAGGTTGCACTTCGACGTGATCGTGAACAGGTTCTAGGTATTAGGCAAGCTTCAGGAGTAACGGTGTGATAACGGGCTAAAGATAAGGATACAAACAAACAAGTGATCAACACACCCGGAGCTGTCAACATGACCTCGTCACCCCACCCCAGCCTCCAGGGCCCATGCGGAAGCTAATGGGCCCACTATGGAAATAGGTGTACTTGATCTAGTCCTAATTTATCCATAGTTCGCTTACTACCTAACAAAAGCCGTAATAAGTCCCACCTTACCACAACCAGACACCCGGAGAGCACTCACGATCAGACCGAGGTCTGTGTGTCTGTATCAAACACCAGCAACAAACATGAACCAGGCTGCTAGGAATATACTCATATGCCTCAATAATATTTTCGTTTGCAAAAACTCTGCGTACCCAACAAATATTCTAGACCAGCCCAAAGATAGCCTTAGGGTAACACCTAACCTACCTACTTTCCTCTCCTAGCAAGCAAGCAATCAATAAACCGTTAACATTTTCCCATATATACGCTTCCAGTGGCTTGGATTCTCAGATGGCAATTTTTTTAAAATTAATTAAATGGTCTCGAAACCCACCCTGACGCACAGGAGTACAAAGAGCAATATTAAAACAGTATGTGGTGGCACTGCGTAGCAGTAAGAACATAAATAAAACTCATGTTCCGCAACGTTGGTTGAGTTGGGAGCACAGCGTTTTAGGGGCTAGACTTTTCGACGTTTGTGTTACGGTAGCGCGATGCTTACCTAAGGACAAGGGCAGTCTTTTTGTCTACTCCTGCCACAAAATACCAACAGGGCAAAAGTTATGAGTGCGGTATGCAGGGTCTGATGTGGCACATTAGGAACAGTAAAACATCGCCGTCTCGGATTGAAAGTTGGAGGCTACAGTGTCTTGACAGATATAAAATTTATGAACAGAAAGGGTATAAACGATATGCAAAAAAATATGCTTCCAGCTGAAGCTAATCACGCGAGGTGATTCGTCCGATATCCCACCTCTAATGGTCGCTCTCGCTCTCTTCTGACCTTACCAAGGTTTCTGAGCGTCGGACCCTGAACCTCTCCTCTGTCATGTTTCCCCCATCGTCGTCTTCCTCATCCTCTTCGTCACTGCGTATTTCATATGCGGACTCAGCTTCAAGTTCATGAGAGGGTTCAACAATGGTCGGCCGTCTCTTCTTTTCGAAATCTTGCCTGTGCGCATTGGCCATGATTCCGCGAATCGACTTCCCGCCCGCCAGCTCGGATTTCCGCCGTCTACGCAGGCCACCTTCTTCAACTGGAGCCGGAGAAAGGGCTATCGCTGGTGGTGGGCCATCCGTCCGGTGCGTTGCGACGGATGCCCGGCGGGCCTCTGTGCTGGGAGCTTCATCATCCGATCTCTTAGATAAATCTTCCGTGCTTGTACCTTCACTCAATGGCTGGTGGTGCAGCTCGTAAGGCAGTGGGACATCGCGGCTGGCCTTGTATTGTGCAACGTTGCCACAGTGCTCGTTCTCCACACGGAAGAGTGCCCACATTCCACGACGGGTAACTTCAGCCAGAGACACTAAGAAGGATGTGATTGTACTGTGTTGCCGGCTGTATGTGAAAATCGCCAAAAATATCCAATTAAAGCGAAGAATCGGATCGATAACCATGACAGCATAATACAGCCATTTCTGCTTTAGACCCCGGATGTTTCGGAGAAAGCGATGCCGTGTATCAGGTTGGAGGAGCGAGAAATCCATGAAGATGTCCCAAATCGCTTTACATATGTCAGACGCTAAAGTGGCATTGAACAAGGTAGGATCATGGAGGGCTTACAGGTGTACAATCCATTTATAGTCGAGAACGTGATGAAGAGCGCCAGGTTTGTACGGGTGCCGTGAATACGGTAGAGGGACAGGGCCACATAGGCCAAGATTGTCATAATGTATTTACCACAGTTGACGAGGTGTGGAAATACGTTCTTCGTGTCGTAGTATCGTCTAACACACTGCAGGGCTCGCCAAATTGCTGGCAACGTGCAGAAGAATCCGAGAAGGCGTGAGTGGTTCGAATTACACATCACAGGGTCGCCCCAGTAGTTGGCATATAAGCAGAAGAACAACTCTACGTTCTATAGAGAGAAGCATCAGTAAGTCTAGAAAAAAGATCAAAGGCCGGTTGATGGGCAGGCAAACATACGGATGTGGCGTAGGTTAACGAGCAATACATATCACCTAGAAAAAAGTCGCGGAACTCTACCGGGTACAAACCCGCGAAGAACAGTCGGAACTGCTTCTTGTTAGCACGACCCTTGGATCATGATGGGTGGATACATGACCTAGACTTACATGAGAGTAGGCAAGCCATTGGCGGCTTCTATGCCAGAGAATGGGGGCGGGGAGAAAGATGATGAGGAGCGTAATGACGATCAAGATGACGGGGTAGTAGAGCCAGAGCTCGTCGCCCCCGTAGCGAGTAAAGTTAAGCCAGAAGAACAGGCCGAAGAGGAGAAGGAAGAAACTGGGAAAGCTGGCGAGCTGCCGCCAGTCGAGGTTGTGCCGGGTATCGAACTCGAAAATGAATGGGTAGTTGATCTTATTGGCCGTCCAAAAGTAGCAATTGATGCAAAAAAGAGAGAATAGCATCAATATGAGAAAGTAACCGCCGTACAACTGCAGAAGGTAGCTGGCCTGCAACCGTATGGTGGGGTCTTCATCGAATAGGAGCTCGGCGCCGTAGACGAGGCCCTGGACCGTAAACACTGCCCCAACACCTATGGCAAGTCCGTTCCAGAAAGCTATGCCGGACTCGTCGCTCCTCGGGCGGTTCACGCGGCGTAATTTGCCGGCCGCTATCTTTAGGTTGCCCTTCTCGAAATAACGAGCGTATAGATCCTCGACCGCCCGTATATGACCGTCGACGACTTCGCTGTTAACAAACCATGCCTTGTTGACCTTGTCGTTCATGTAGCGATACGGTGGGCGGGCATTAACTGCCTTGTCGTACTTTTTGTTCAGTTTTCGAAAAGCTGTCCGGTTTAGGAGGGCATAGGCCTTTAGGAGTTCTAGGCCACGATAGAACTCTTGAAGGGCCAGTTTCAATTTGCGCTTGGCCGTCCTATAAGGCACGTCGTCTTCGTCGGGTCGTCTGATATAGTCTCTTCTCGCATCACCACCAGACATGGCGCCAACAACGGGTGTCTGGGGCATGCTTGCTAACGCCTTGGAATTGGCGCCAGGCTTGAAAAGTTTGGACCTGATGGGATGAATCCAGTTATGTCCCTCAAACCCGGAGGACTCTCCTCTAGAATCGTCGGTCGCGTTGCCCCTGTGCTCTTTGCGCAGTCGGATTTCTGCAATCTCTTGGGTACGACGATTGCGCATTTCGTGTAATTGCGCCCGAAGGGCCTCTAGCCGAGTGCCTGCCTGCACTTCTTTCTGCCGGTAAAAGGTCTCAACCTTGTCAAGTTCGCTGTCTAAAAAGTCAAAGAATTCTCTTTCTCGCTGTCTAACGGTGTCTATCGCTTGCATGGACTGGGCGGTCCTAAAGCTGTCAGTCCTTTGGAGCTGCTGGCCTTGCGAGAATAGGCGACTCAATCTCCCCTGGCTGGCTGACTGATGGCTGTGAAGACTCGGGCGCGGGAAGGTAGAGGCTTGTGACTTCCTCGGAAGGGTAGGCTCTGCCGAGTAACTGCGATGCAGGGCCACGGGACTGCCCAGGCTCATCCTAGACAAGGTATCTTCGGAATTGCGTGCATCGTCTCCCGTCAGTGCAGATAACCGGATAGCGGGATCAGGTAGCTCAAAAGTGCGGCGGTTATTGGGTTGAGCTACAGCTGTGCCGGCTGGCGGAGTCTGTACGAAACTCCCATAGCCAGCGGCTTCATTCCCACCAGGATTGGTCAGTGATTGACGCTCGCTGCGAGCGCGTGTATTCGTGGGCCCAGATGCCGAAAATCTACCATCTGCAGGCCTGGCTGATGTAGCTTCTCCAATATTCTGCTGCCGTGAAAAGGGACTGCGAAAGAATAAGGGTGCGTCATGAGGCGGCAGAGCTTCGCTCCTTCGCCCAGGCAGTTTTGGCGTAGCATTAGCCCGGTGGATAGCCCTTGATACGGCTTTTACATATTTCTTTCCCGCCTTGTAGTTGAGATACTTAATTCTCCATTCTGCAAAGTTCAACGCGAGGTTAGCGTCAACACAGTGCCGGGCTTTTTGGATATATCAAATCGACGATGGGCGCTCACCAGGAACAAGCTCCTGCTCAAGCTCTTTCGCAAACTTCATGACGTAGAGTGAGAGCCTCCACCACCATGATGGCAGAGAATGCGGTTTGTATAGGCCACCACGTGTGCGTAGAAATGCGATCAGACACCAAGCAACTTATAGGCTCAGCCGCGAGTTGACAGACAGTGACCTGGGAAAAATAACTCTTGGGTCAGCAAAGTCTTGGGATGAGAATCATATATAACTGTTCTAAACATAGTCGTACAGCATTCAAAGGAAATGACACAAGTGCTCAGGTCGATTCCTATTGGGTAGACGATCAGAGGCACCCGTCAAATTCTTTGCTTCCCCTAACCCTATATAGGCTAGACTTACTTCCTACCCACGGTCAGAACCACGGCCCCACCGGAACGAACATGCCCTATCTTCTGTCGTATTACCCAATGCGTCGCTTGGAAGATTAGGTACCGATATGGAGGGAAATTTGGTGAATGCAGAAAACCAAACGGGGTATGATAGGTCAAGGAAAAACAGCTCTTTAAAATGTTTTCCTTTCCTCCATAAACGCGCAGGATCATTGGGCAGGAATCCCGGAAGTCGGCAGACTCTGTGGAAACAAGAATCAATAGGAGTCCTCGTGGTGTATGCGTGGGAGTTTCTAGAGGCAAAACGGCACTAGACCGATACCCAAAAGTGCTAAAACATGCAAATGCTGGAGCTTGTGACCCATCTGCGTCCTGGCACCTGCAAACTTTGGAAGAACCGATATCGCCGAAAAGCAAGGCAAGAACGAATGCACTACAACTGTAGCAAGCAACCTAAGCTACATGATCCTTTTATTTTACGGGAAAGGGTGACATCATCGGAAACGCAGTCTGTTTCGACTACTAGTCCGTAGGTATGGAAGTAAATTTGCAAGTATAAAACCATGCATTCCTACCTCGGGATATTCTAACCATACCTACTCTCACGGGATTACATACAAGAGGTATTCGGGGTCCTCTTCACCGATGAAACGGGAATCTGGGTATCTACTGTGCTTGTACGTCTGCACGGGATTAACCGAGCCATGGACCGTCGGCGAATGTGGGTGCTCATGTTTTTAGGTCCATGATAAAGAGGCATGATGGCCTGGGTGATATAGCGTATGGGCGACCTATCATGTAACCTCAGTCGATATGCCATGGCGGTCAAGTACGGCCAGTATGGCCATGTCGGTATAGCTTCAGTGAAACCATCGAGGCAAGTCGGTAAGTAAGTAGGTAGGTACTTGGGAGGTAGCTACCAATAGCACATGTTGTAGGCGCTACCTACTCTCGCCTGATAATTATTGGAGGTGCATCAAGGTAGGTAGGTGCTTGCAGCTTACCGGTAACTACCTTAACTGTGTGCTGTATTGACGACCCGATAGAGGGCCCTCCGACGGTCCGACCACTAAAATTGTTCCACAGATATCACGGTTCGCGCCAGGTAGCCTACCTACGTCTACCTTGAAAAATTCCTACATCTAAGGAGTTCCTCCACTTAGCGCACGGTAGCCCCCTCCCTTTAAATGTTTTTATGGTACAGCGCCTTAGCATGTACCTTTGAGATTAATGACTTCTGATTAACATAGGAAGTACCTACAAGCAGGTATGTATACATGTTCAAAAATAACATAAAGGTAAAGTATAGGCGCAGGCGAGCAGGTATGGCAGGTATAGCAGGTATGGCAGGTATGGCAGGTATGGCAGGTATGGCAGGTATGGCAGGTATGGCAGGTATGGCAGGTATGGCAGGTATGGCAGGTATGGCAGGTAC